>VDFB02174924.1:0-22680 GCA_007258455.2 Sequoia sempervirens | reverse complement strand
AGATGAGAATATGCTGTGAACTAAAGTGTTTTCATGTAGTATATGATGCTTTTGTAATCAGAAGTTCTTATGATGTCATTGGATGTATTAGGGTGTTCTTGTGTTGACAGAGTTGACTGTGGATATGCATTTGAATAGACATTGAATTGCAGAAGGATAGTGATTTGTATAGAAACAGAGAGACCCTCTGTGTATTTCCTTTTCATCCAAATCTGAGATGTAATCATTCATGTCAGTGAGACAAATGTCATGTCAGTGAAACACAAATTGTACCTAGTGAAGGTTTGATTCTTGCCAGTGAGGCTATGTCAGTGAGACACTAAATGTAACCAGTGAGGTTTTGTTTTGCCAGTGAGGCATAATAAAGTGCAGATTCAAGGGTGGTTTTTTATCCCTTTTTGCAGCTCAATCATTGTGACATGTTGCCAAAGAGTTGATGCTTGATCAAATTTGGAATTCCTTTCCATCCTTAGGTCCATTGAATGAGAGCTAGTTGAATTATAAACTACACGGATACCTGTACCTACATTGAAAAAAAATATATGTAAGGACAATCAGAAAAAAAACTAACCCAAGCTACGCAAATATATGGGTTTTTTGGGTGTTTTGACGTTTGGATTCGCATCAGATTCGCGTTGGATTCTTCTGGGCGTATCCTGGACGAATCCACAGTGGCGTTTCGAATCCAAGGCGAATCCACAGTCCAATTTTCGTACCCTGTCCGAATCTGAATCGTACCGAATCCGAATTTCGTATCCGGTACGAATCGTATCGTATCCAGAGGCTGGGAGTGGCGAATCGGTAACTTAGATTTAAAAATCCTTAATTAAGGCAGCTAGCAATGAAAGAACATAAGGAAATATTAAGGTTTAAAGGCCTAGATAAAAGCAACTGGTGTTGGTATGTGGAGCATGATCATGCTCCAAGTTAATATTTTGGCCACTTTAGCAGCCGCAGTTTCCCCCCAAATTAATTAACGGGGAAATTTGCTGTCGATTTCCATTGTAAAATTTGATTGGAAATTCATTTGTAACTCTCCACAATTAACTGTTTCTTTCCTACAGATCAAAGATGGAAAGTCACAGTATGAATGTAATGAGCATGCAGCAAGCAGCATGCGGATTGAAGTTGAGAAGTCACATGGATGCAAGTTTGGTGGTTGTGGTTTCGCTTTGTGAACATGTAGCAACACAGAGAGCGTTGTGCGAAGAAAAACATGAGGTCTTAATGTTGCACGCAGCAGTGGATTTCTGTTGGTTATTTGTAATCTGTAGTTTTCTTGAGATTTTAATAAAAATTGAATAGTTGTTTGTGGGCGTAGCCCAAAGGGCGAACCATGTTAAAAAAATTTGTCCCTGTGAAATTTGCCTCTATCATTTAATTTTTGTATTTGCATTGTTTAATTCATTAATTAATTGCTTCACTCCTGCCTGAGATCCCAACAGCAGGCTGCCAGGTGTAAAGAAAAACTACAACTATTAAAGTTTTTAAATGTTTCTTTCTCCATGCAGCTGAAAAAAGGGGAGTTTATTTGGTGTTAAAAGGAGGGAGAGTTGGAAAAAGAAGATATATATAGGCAAGAAAAAGAAAAGAAAATTGTGCTGGGTAAGGAAGGAAGAAAAACTCCTGCTACATCATATTCAGAGGTATAGGAAACTAGTTACAGTCTCAAATTCATTTGTAAGCATAAATTTGTGTTTTATTTGGAATGATAACTGTAAGGAAGAAACAAACAAAAGCATTGACAGATTATAGAGGAGGAACAAGTTTAAAAATTCTCTCATTATTCAAACATACCCCAATAGAGATATACATTAAATAAAAATGGGATCCATTTATAAGGCTGACTGGGCAGAATCTTGCCTTGATAACTTAAACATTTTTTTTGTAAGAACACCCTATGTGCAAAAATGGCGGCCAGGTGTTTGGCTGTTGAAAAATAAATATCAATTAACTGCTGAAATAATAATAATCTTGTAAATTCTCTAAATCTGGGTTTTGCAATTCTGGTTATTATCATGCTCTAGTTTATACATTTCATGGAAACTGGTATGAAAATAAAGGATATGCACCTCCTTATATTTCCTTGCTGCTGGTTTTAGTGCCAATTATATAAGCATTTAAAAGGTTAAAATTTGAATCATAGAACACTTCTTGCATTTGACTATAAACAGCTTGTAGCTGTTCAGAATTGAGATAAATAGACTGATAAATCAGTCCAAAGATGTTTCGTGCTGCTCCTAAATTGAGCATGATGGGCTGAATTATTCAGGCCAGAATTATAACACTTGCTACAATATTGTCTTTCTACACATGGTGGTATGATGGAATTTACCTTTGAATGGTATCTTATCATTTTTGCTACGGACTGCACCTTGGTATGACAAGTGTGAATATCATACCCCAAAGTAACTTGTGAATGCTGTCATGCCTCTGAAATTGCAACACTGAAAAAAACCCGAGCATTGAAATAGAAATAAATAAATTAAATAAATAACAATATAAATATAAATATTAGCAATTTAATCTTATTGTAATTATATATATATATATAATAAATCCAATATACAATAGTAAAATAGAAAACATTCAGTATATTAATATAAAATAACATATATAAATGGTACTGACAAGGTAGTTAACAGCAACAAACATATTCTCCTTAAAGCAGCGATTATGATAATCAAAAGGGAGGCAGCAATTCACCAAGGGCTGTGATTCCATTTCTGAGGAAGCTGTGTTTAACTGTGGTACTGACATTATGATTAGTGAAAGTCAGCACTTGGGATGGAGGGTATGTCTCCCTTGCAAATGTAAGGATGTGAGTGAAAGGTGGTGACCCTCCCTCAATAGGATATAAAGGGAGACACATGCAAATTTGCAAAGGGGAGATTGGGTTCTAAAAGTTATAGCAGATCGAATGGATCAGATCTAAACTGGTCATTCAAGAAATCAGTAAATTGATGAAGAAGAAATAAGAAGTCCAATATGGAAGTATGTATAGGAAGAAGATAGTTCAATGGAAGATAGATGAAGATAAATGATAAATCAATAAGGCAAGTAAGTTAAATATAAGTACATATACACCATATATCAAGATATGTGAAGTATATACGATTATGCAATAATGAAGCTTGCGGCAATTATTGAGCCTTATAGGTAATTATGATTCTTTAATATGAATATGGGTAATAGATTATATATATTTGTGTATGCTTATATCCTATAATCAATCAAATGAAGGTTGAAGGAAGCAAGATAGGGTGATGCAGTTTACGGGATCTCCCATGCTAAGTAGGCTACCTCGAGGGTGGAATTGTCTTGATTGCACGTTCCTGCCGCTTGGGGCCAAGGGGGGAGTTGTCTTGGTTGGAAGTTGCACGCTCTTGGGCTTAGATGGGTTGAGTAGTTTATAGGCACCCCTTTTCAAGTCTTTCCTATCGAGCCAAACTATGATTGGTTGTTAGGAAAGATTCAAGGAATTTCAATCATAAGAGGGATGGAGAAAACAACATGGATAGGAAAAGCAGGTACAAATATCCACCAAGTAGGCCACCCCAAGGTGGAATTGTCTTGGTTGGACATTCCTGCCGCTTAGGGCCATGGGGTGAGTTGTCTTGGTTGGACGTTGCACGCCTTTGGGCTTGGATGAATAGCTTCGAACGGACTTATCATGTGTCTCATCCAAGTCCTATTATGATTAAAACTTCCACTATGCATTATGGATATTGGTAGTTATGTATTTTGTATAGCTTAAATAGGTAAGGCATTTATTATGTTTTGATCATATGAATTATATTTCCAATATTATAGATAGCATGATTGTAGGATCTAAACCAAGATTTATCTTGCTTGAAGCATTCAAGTGGTAAGTTATAACCCTAACTACATTATATTTGTGAATCTAGGGCAAGATTTAGAGCAATCCCAAAAGGGGACATTACAAATGCATTGTAAGTTCCATTGAAACGAGACTCTCTAGGACTCGACAAGTCGCGTCACCCTGGCCGAGTCCTGCAGGCTCGGACTCGGACTCGGCCGAGTGCTACTAAGTCCTAGTTGGACTCGCCGAGTCTGGTGGACTCACTAGACTCACCAAGTCAGGTGAGTCTCGTCAGTAGGACTCAATAGACGACAGGGCTTGAAAAGTGCAAAAAATTACTTGAAATTTAAAGTTAAAACTTTTATTTTAACTTATTGTGAATGCAAAATAATGTACGCCATGAAGGTTTGAATGGTTTTGGAGGCCTAAATTTAGGCTTGGTGGCGAGAGCTCTGCCCCTCAACCCCACCCTATAATGCGATGGGAGGCCGCGAGGGGGACCCGAGGGGGGCCCCCCCAACCCGGCCCCGGGGCGCCCCTAGACCCCAAAGGCGTTGCAGGACCCCACTAGGTGGCGCCCCCAACCCCGAGGGGCATTGCCCCTTGACCCCGATGGGGGCATTGCCCCTAGACCCCCGCAAGGGGTGTTGCCCCTTGACCACAATGGGGGAGCTGCCCCCAAAGCCCTGCAAGGGGTCTAAGTGTAGTGCCTCTAGTGGGGTCGAGGGGCAATGCCCCTCGCGGGGGTTTGGGGTGAGTTGTCTTGGTTGGACGTTGCACGCCTTTGGGTTTAGATGGATAGCTTCGAGCAAACTTATCATGTGTCTCATCCAAGTCCTATTATGATTAAAACTTCCACTATGCATTATGGATATTGGTAGTTATGTATTTTGTATAGCTTAAATAGATAAGGCATTTATTATGTTTTGATCATATGAATTATATTTCTGATATTATAGATAGTATGATTGCAGGATCTAAACCAAGATTTATCTTGCTTGAAGCATTCAAGTGGTAAGTTATAACCCTAACTACATTATATTTGTGAATCTAGGGCAAGATTTAGAGCAATCCCAAAAGGGGACATTACAAATGCATTGTAAGTTCCATTGAAACGAGACTCGCCGAGACTCGGCAAGTCGCATCACCCTAGTCGAGTCCTACGGGCTTGGACTCGGACTTGGCCGAGTGCTACTAAGTCCTGGCTGGACTCGCCGAGTCTAGTGGACTCACTGGAATCACCAAGTCTAGGTGCGTCTCGTCAATAGGACTCGACAAGCGGCAGGGCTTGAAAAGTGCAAAAAATTACATGAAATTTAAAGTTAAAACTTTTTTTTTACTTATTGTGAATGCAAAATGATGTACGCCATGAAGGTTTGTATGGTTTTGGAGGCCTTAATTTGGGCTTGGTGGTGGGAGCTCTACCCCTCAACCCCGCCCTGTAATGCGATGGGGAGGCGCCAAGGCACTACCCCGGGACCTACGACCACGATCGAAGTTGACGCCCCTAGGCCCGCAAAGGGCGTTGCCCCTTGACCCCACTAGGCTGCCCCCAAACCCCCAAGGGGCACGCCTTGACCCGTTGGGGGCATTGCCCTAGACCCCGCAAGGGGTGTTGCCCCTTGACCCCACTGGGGGTGCTACCCCAAACCCCTGCAAGGGGTGTTGCCCCTTGACCCCGATGGGAGCGCTACCCCCAAACCCCCGCAATGGGCGTTGCCCCTCTACCCATTGGGGGCGTTTCCCCCAAACCCCTGCAGGGGGCACTGCCCCTTGACCCCGCTGGGGGCGTTGCCCCCAAACCCCCACGAGGGGCATTGCCCCTCGACCCCATTAGAGGCACTACGCCTAGACCCCCACAAAGGGCAATGCAACTCAACCCCATTAGGGAAATTGCCTTGATACTTGAGATTATGGCTACTGTATCATCCGGGAGCTATCTTAGACACATTTGTAGGAAGGAAGCAGTCTCCTTTGAGCCATAGACTTCTAGTTATTGTTTTGAATCTTTTGATATTTCATATTTGTTTGGAACATTTGATGTCATGGATTTCATAATCGATGAATTTTGTATACATTTGAGTCTTTGACTATATATCTAAGAGTGTTATTTCCTTGAGCATTCTTAGCTACAATTTATGTTTATACTTATATGATCGATGTATACTTGTGTTAGTGACAAGGACCTTGATTGGGTTGACTGGATAGATAGAGAGGCTGAGGCTATAGCCATGGCAGAGGAGGAGGCTAAAGCACAAGCAAACACATCCACAACTAATGTTGGTGAGGGTGGCATAGAGTCACAAGCAAAGACTATGGCAAACACATCCACAACTAGCTGGAATATATTGCAAAGTGATTTCAATTTTGAATTCTAAATATTTTCTCTGCCTTTTCCTTGAAGATTTATTTTCGAGATGGTAAAGATGAAGTTTGCCAGCAAGGGTGTGCAGCTACAGTCAAAGATCAAGTCCAAGTGGGAGCATGTTGTGGACACCAATTTTGGCCACGTGGACCTCGATGACTTCAGGAAAAGAATGTACGGGAGCGATGGATGTCTGCCTTCGCCAATCGCGATAAGAATGATGCACAATGGAATTGTTCATGCAGCTGGATTTCCACCAGCAAAAGAGTGTCTGAAACTTATGGTGGAATGCGCATTGCACTATAATGCACAAGAAAGGAAAATAGAAGCTCCTAATGGGAGAGTTCTCGCATACTTGTCCGAGCCGGCCATTTAGGAAATCTTCGGAATTCCAGTTTACAATAGAACGTCCTACCGCACTAAGGAGGATGCACTTAAGCTTTACTAGAACCAGCAAGACCTTTGTGCATCAAACATAAATAAGACTTGGTTGCTGAAGCCCAAACCTACTGCAGGGAAGATGCCAAAGAAATTGGTCAGAACACATTTCAAAGAAGAATATGGCGACATAGTCTTGCTGCTAAACAGAATAGTAGGCAATCCTCATGGTGCGCCTTTCGAAAACTGGATGTATTATTTCATTGATGAAATAATTACTGGAGTCAAGATGTTTAACTGGTCTAGAATGATCAATGATAGCCTCCATGAGCAGTTGGTTAACCTGGAGGAAACCAAGACCTTTCACATGAGCTCGTACGTCATATATTTGCTTGCAAGGTATTACAAGTATCTTGGCTTGGTTTGCAAAGGCGTGGTTGGCAATGGCAAAGGACAACTCAAGGCATATGATTGTTATCCGCAATTGCAACTAAAAGAGAAGTCACATTTCCGACGAGCTCATGACGCCTTTATGATGTACATCACTCGGCTTCTTCAAGGTGGAACACATCAAAGACTCACCCGTGAAGCCAAGAGTTTGATCGGCAGATATGGATCGTGTTTCATCCAATATCCTAGGTTCACTTACATCAGGATCCAAGGATTCTCAGGAAATCCTTATAGACTGCCCATCTATCCAACCAACAAAATGGTTTTGCTGGAAGTGCTGAGGCAATTGGAGGCGTATCAAAATATTCAAAGGCCAAAACAGAAGGCAGCTGTCACCTTTCCTTTTTTCATTGGCAATATGGAGGAGTGTAATGTCCCCTTCTCAAACCTGATCTTTCCAGTGACCGTTGGCCTTTTTTCTGGGAACCCGAAGGCTAGTCGGAAGGTAAAATTAGGGTTTCCTATTTTTAAGGATGTCCTTGCTCAGAGTTAGTGGATTCAATGGCGGATTCTTTCTGGGTTTTCAGAGAGCTTCGCAGTGGTATGTTCATCTCGGCTTTCTGAGCATCTTCAGGAATTTACTATTTTTAGTAAATTCTATTTCTGGCAGTTTTTCAGTTGGGTTCGGCTTGGTTGACTTCCTACTTCAGTTTGGTCAGTTGACTTGGTCATTATTGGCTTCAGGGCACAATTGGAGAGATAAGTTGATATATTTAATTAAAAGTCACGTTTTAATATTTTATTCGAACGTTGACCCCTTGGCCTAGTCTATTGACTTTATGTTGTTTTGAAAAGTGGTCTTTTTGAGGGTGGCGCCTCATTAAGGATTATTTTATATTTTATCCAAAGTCAAATCAAGATATAAGGTGGGCGCATTTATTAAAGTATTGAATTTATTTTAAAAGTGAATATTCAACTTGAAGGAAAAGGACGCCATCTTTGAGGAGATTAGGGTTTTTGACTTTGAGAGGAGTTTAGGGTTTCGAGAAGTCAACCTGAAATTATAAAAGGAAGACTTGGATCATCATTTGGGTATCTTTTATCTACAGGAATGTTATGCTGCCGGATTGGCTTTGGGATTGCTTCGAGGAATGAAGGCCTCCTAGCTTGGGCATTGCTTCTCGCTTGAAAGACAGCGACTAGTGGTGATTTAAGATAGATTTGTGAGTTTGCATTTAGTTTTGAGCATTGTTTCAGCTTGTGCATTATTAGATCTGTTTTGCATATTAGTGGGTTTCAGCATTTTGCATTTTAAGCTACAGCAGATCCGTGTTTTCATTTGTAAATCAGAAAACAAAAATAATCTCGTTCTGGGTATTGTGTCATTGCATCTTATTGGTAAGGGCGCCCCTTCATGAATATTTGCAGATTTTAATACGAAGCTTATGATTTTATAATGCAAATCCGTCATTCCTTGAAGGCCGAACTTTCTAGAGTGCATTGGGATTCGTGTCAGTAATTAATAACCATTTTTAGATGCCATTTCTTATTACTAAGTTAGGCGCCATCATTTTGAGGGTCTATTGCATCAGATTTGAGATCATTTGGGTGAGAAATGAGAGAGTTATGAGCATATGAGTAAATTCATAGGTTGCTGGTTTTATGACAAAAAGTGCAGATTTGTATGACAGTTTAAGAAATCTGCATCTTCCTTATCTGGTTGGTGTTGAGATTTCATTGTATACTTTGCAGAAGCTTCCTTGTTGAATGCATCATTTGAAAGAGCATCTTAAGTCTTGATATTGCAGGCAATGACATCTTTGTAAGCTGGCAGTAGTACTGACCAGTTGTTCTTATTATTGCTCATCGTTATTGTAATACTTATTCTTCCTTCAGTTCTTGTTGTAATAGATAAATCTCCGCCCTATGGTAGCTACTCTCCCATTCTGGGTTAGCAAGCACATTCTGGGTGTTGAGTGTTTTCAGCTTTCAGCATTTCTCTTTCAAGCATTGTTATTGTAATCACTCCGTCATATGGTCGCCCCTCACTCCGCATTGGATTGGGTAGCACATACTTGACGTTGAGTTCCCTTTCAGTATTTAGAGTAGAAGATCCTCTGACCATATGCTCGCCATCATCGGCGCCATTCTTGGTTAGAGTTGCTTTTTGCATAAGCAGTTTGATTCAGATCCTCTGACCAATGCTCACACCTTGCCCACATCGGGATCCTGGTGTACATACTGGTTAGAGTTGCTTCAGTCCGTTTTGGTTTATCATCTAACCTTAACGGGTGCTTGTAATTTGAAATTGTAAAAAATCGAAAAAATTTGGCTCGGAATATTTCAGTGGTATCAGAGCCAAGATCCTGCCATCCTGTGCCCATCAGAATTCACTTGACAGAAAAAACAGATTCTACATCAGAGGTGAGAGCTGAGTTCAGTATTAGCTTTCAGAAGTTTCAAAGATGTTGCATTTTCTAAGGTCTATGGGTCGTGAGAAGTCAGATTCAACTATGGCATCGGAGGAAGGAAAGGTTAGTGATGTCGTAAGGGACTTCATTGAATATGCCAAACAGTTTAAAAGACAATGTGAAGATGAGGCTGTCAAACTCCGTGAGCAATATCAAACCATGCCAGATGATTATAGGTACAATGTTTCATTTGATTCCCATTTGAAGTGTGTGGCATCAGTGGAGCCCGAAAAGTTGAAGATGGTGGACCACATTAGGAAAATGATAAAAAGGGAAGCAGAACAAGCTTTGTTCGAAGAATCAAAGAAGGAAGGAGATGAAGTGCCTATTTGTGAATTGCAGCCCACAAATTTGCAAGTTGAGAAAAATCAGTCATCTAGCATTGAAGATGGCACAAACAAGGTGCACATATCACATCAAAAAGAACGTGAGCTTGATGAAGATACCTTGGCAAGTGAAGAGTTAAGGGTAGAGCCTCATAATACGCCCCTTGACTTGCATGTGATAGCAAGTGAAGAAGAGCAAGTTGAAGGAAATACTATTGGTGTCTTTGAATCAGCTTATGACCGTTACCAAAGTGATGATGTTGGTAATGATTTCGAGGTGTTTGTACCTCCTCTTGTTGAAGATTTAGTGATGGATAGTTTTCCTCTTGTTGCTGTTCAAACTCCTCAAGAGTTTTCACAAGAGGAATTTATTACAAGTGATCAAGAAGACCTCTATGGCATGCATATGACTGTTCATGATGAGATCAGAAACATATCTATAGATGATAGGTTCATTGAAGATAAGGATGATAAAAAATTTCAAACAGCTAGCTCTAAAGATTCCTTACTTCCTTTCAGTGACAGTGCTAAGGGTGGTTTTGAGTTTGAACTTCAGACCCAACCATTGGAGGGAGGTACTTATGAAGACACCAGCTTTAGTGATTTGGGAGTTGACCTATTCCAAGAATCAACACTCCAAATGTTGCACAAAGAACACTCTTCTTGTGATCAAAACAATCAGCCTCTCACCATTTGGGATCCAGGTGTGAAGGCACTTAGTGATGACAAGCCGGTATGGGATGAATTTCCCTTTGATCCGGATGAAGAAATGGAACTTGATAAGGGTTCTCTATCAGCAGACAATGGTATTAATATGCTTAAGTTTGGGGCTGCTTTCAAGTTTGATCAAAGTAACATGGAAGAGGAAACAGAGTTTGAGGGCCATATGGCTCTTGAAGATGAAAGGTTTGGAGGAATTACCAAACACAAATCTGATTTATCAGGGCAGGAAGCTGATTGCAATCAACAAGTTGAAGGCTTAGTGGAGTATGATGTTTTCCAAGACATTGAGCATTCCCCACTAGTTGGTGGTGAAGTACAAGAATGTTGGAGCAACAATGAGGGCAGCAAAAGCGTGAAACGAAGTTCTGATTTTCAGTTACAGCCTATCAGCAATTCACCATCTTCGCATTCTTATGAGTGTGAAGGCCAACCTGAGGTGTCCGTTGAAGATGAAGTGCGAGTTCTATCTAGATTTGATCGCACACATAGTCTGATTGAAGGGCTTATTTGGGATGCCCAACTTGAAGAGAGACAAAGAGGAGTGAAATATGAAGTTGCTCTTCCCAATTTGCAACTTATCAGAGACTCAGTGGAGACATTGAAGTCGGAGTACTTAGGCTTGATTGAAGATAGAAATCATGCCGTTGAATCTGCAAAGAAGGCCTTCATTGTTTTCGAAGAAAGGGAGAGTATGGTTGATAAGCTCACTTTGGAGCTTAAATCAACAAAGGACAAGTTGAAAGAAACTCAGTTGGATCTAACAGAGGTTGTAGACCAGTTTGCAGATTTCAAACTTTTCAAGGAGCAAGAGGATGCACAAAGAGCTAAAAAAATCAATCAAGTGATTGGAGATTTTGACTGTCTTCAAGAGGAGTTTGATCTTGAAAGCATTTCAAGAAAGTCAGAAGTTGCATGTGCAGATTTGGGGCAGCGAGACGAAAGGAATGGCTTCCAAGTCTTCGACAATCCCTTCTTTGAAGTGGGTGCTGAAGCAACTTATGACAATCCTCTCTTTGTTTTGAAAAATGAGTCAAGTAGTGAAGTGACCAAGCATGAGGTCAAGCGTGAACTCCAATCTAAGGATGCCTTGATATCACTCCATGAAGATGTGCCACGTATGTTGAGTAGTAACGGATGCATAAGTGGGTTTGAGGATGGAGTTTCTACATGGGAGGTGACGAAGCAAGGAAATTTCAACATCTATGACATCAAGGTGTTGATGAGACAAGTCTTGGTAGCTGTTGGTAACTTCATTACAGCAGCAACGAGTGAAGATTTCAGACCTACTACTCAGGAGGAATGGGAAAAAAGTGAACTAGACTTTGGTGGGTGCACTCTTGAAAATCCATCCCTTGGGTGGAATGATGTTTGGAATCACATTGATCAGTTTTGGGAGCTGAATTTGAAGCCACTTTATGTTTCATACTCCCTTAAGGTGGAAGCTTTCATGGTTAAGCTTCAAGGATTTACTAGATGGGGCATCAGTTTCGTGAGAAGGCACGTGGTTCTCACTAGCACTTGGGAATGTGTAGAGATTTCCTTGCAGTGTGTTGAAAATCACTTTCAGTTGGGTATCCATGCTTGGGATTCTCAACTTGGGTTGTCAGAGTTTATTACTTATGGAAAAGACTCTTGGAGGGATAAGGAACAAATTTCCAGACTTGTTGATGTTGTTCCCTTCATTTCCAGCTACTTGATGGTTCCGTTTGTTCATCAACAAATGGATTGGAGAGAAATTTTGAATATGGGTTGGAAAGATCAACGATCGGTAGTTCTTGGAAGTGACTTTCAGCTCAGACAAGGGCAGATTTTGAGACACGAGTTTGCTGGTTGGAGGCAGACCAGCCACCTTATTTATGGAGTTACTTTCATTCAGGAGAGTTGGTACCTCACTCCTGATCAAAGAAGTGGTAGTTTTCTGATGGAGATGGCTTTAGCGGGTTTTTCAGCCACTTTGGAGGTTTGTGATGCAAACTCTGATGGTTTATTTTCATTATTGGTTCATGACAATGAGCTACCCCATGTTTTGAATCTATATTCTGAGACTCTTGGAGTTGGAATAGTAAGAGTGATTAGAAGTCTTCATGGTGGTGTCGATATAATTCAGTTGATGCATAGTAGCTCCAGAAGAAGCCATGAGGCTGAATTTGTTGAGCTCTTGCCAAAGATTGCTTTCCTCTTTGCAAGAAGATTTGAAGATATCATTTTTTCCATCAGGGCTTCGTTTGTTGCAATATGGAGGTATGTTGAGGAGTTTGATTTTGAGTTGAGCAGCCTATCCATTGTGGTTGACAGTGGTATAGTTGATACTGTTGACTTTGGGCCTCTTGGACATGAGACGTTGCATGAAGCTGGTCTCAGTCCTTTAAAAATTTTCAGTATGAGTATCATGGATAGTAACACTTTGGGGTTACAAGGAAGGTTAGTGCAACATAGGCATGATGATTTCACGGATGTGATCAGAATGGTGCAGCATCGGCATGGTGGGTTTTTCCTGAGACGCATTTGGGAACCAGGGATCATACTTGTTGCGTATGGACTAGTTTTCAAATTTCTGGAGTTGTGGTGGTATTGCTTGAGGACAAGCAATTTTGGGAAGGGCGGATTGTAATGTCCCCTTCTCAAACCTGATCTTTCCAGTGACCGTTGGCCTTTTTTCTGGGAACCCGAAGGCTAGTCGGAAGGTAAAATTAGGGTTTCTATTTTAAGGATGTCCCTTGCTCGAGTTAGTGGATTCAATGGCGGATTCTTTCTGGTTTTTAGAGAGCTTGGCAGTGGTATGTTCATCTCCGGCTTCACTGAGCATCTTGAATTTACTATTTTTAGTAAATTCTATTTACAGTTTTCAATTGGGTTGCTTGGTTGACTTCCTACCGCCGGTTTGGTCAGTTGACTTATGTTATTGGCTTGAGGACACAATTGGAGAGATAAGTTGATATATTTAATTAAAAGTCCGTTTAATATTTTATTCAACGTTGACCCCTTGGCCTAGTCTATTGACTTTATGTTGTTTTGAAAAGTGGTCTTTTTGAGGGTGGCGCCTCATTAAGGATTATTTTATATTTTATCCAAAGTCAAATCAAGATATAAGGTGGGCGCATTTATTAAAGTATTGAATTTATTTTAAAAGTGAATATTCAACTTGAAGGAAAAGGACGCCATCTTTGAGGAGATTAGGGTTTTTGACTTTGAGAGGAGTTTAGGGTTTCGAGAAGTCAACCTGAAATTATAAAAGGAAGACTTGGATCATCATTTGGGTATCTTTTATCTACAGGAATGTTATGCTGCCGGATTGGCTTTGGGATTGCTTCGAGGAATGAAGGCCTCCTAGCTTGGGCATTGCTTCTCGCTTGAAAGACAGCGACTAGTGGTGATTTAAGATAGATTTGTGAGTTTGCATTTAGTTTTGAGCATTGTTTCAGCTTGTGCATTATTAGATCTGTTTTGCATATTAGTGGGTTTCAGCATTTTGCATTTTAAGCTACAGCAGATCCGTGTTTTCATTTGTAAATCAGAAAACAAAAATAATCTCGTTCTGGGTATTGTGTCATTGCATCTTATTGGTAAGGGCGCCCCTTCATGAATATTTGCAGATTTTAATACGAAGCTTATGATTTTATAATGCAAATCCGTCATTCCTTGAAGGCCGAACTTTCTAGAGTGCATTGGGATTCGTGTCAGTAATTAATAACCATTTTAGATGCCATTTCTTATTACTAAGTTAGGCGCCATCATTTTGAGGGTCTATTGCATCAGATTTGAGATCATTTGGGTGAGAAATGAGAGAGTTATGAGCATATGAGTAAATTCATAGGTTGCTGGTTTTATGACAAAAAGTGCAGATTTGTATGACAGTTTAAGAAATCTGCATCTTCCTTATCTGGTTGGTGTTGAGATTTCATTGTATACTTTGCAGAAGCTTCCTTGTTGAATGCATCATTTGAAAGAGCATCTTAAGTCTTGATATTGCAGGCAATGACATCTTTGTAAGCTGGCAGTAGTACTGACCAGTTGTTCTTATTATTGCTCATCGTTATTGTAATACTTATTCTTCCTTCAGTTCTTGTTGTAATAGATAAATCTCCGCCCTATGGTAGCTACTCTCCTATTCTGGGTTAGCAAGCACATTCTGGGTGTTGAGTGTTTTCAGCTTTCAGCATTTCTCTTTCAAGCATTGTTATTGTAATCACTTCGTCATATGGTCGCCCCTCACTCCGAATTGGATTGGGTAGCACATTCTTGACGTTGAGTTCCCTTTCAGTATTTAGAGTAGAAGATCCTCTGACCATATGCTCGCCATCATCGGCGCCATTCTTGGTTAGAGTTGCTTTTTGCATAAGCAGTTTGATTTAGATCCTCTGACCAATGCTCACACCTTGCCCACATCGGGATCCTGGTGTACATACTGGTTAGAGTTGTTTCAGTACGTTTTGGTTTATCATCTAACCTTAACGGGTGCTTGTAATTTGAAATTGTAAAAAAATCGAAAAAATTTGGCTCGAAATATTTCAAGGAGTCATGTCCAACGGCGCAAGCAGAGGAGAGTGCCCGACTAGAGATCCAGAAGTATCCGTTCATATCATACAAGTCCAGGAATAACTTTGATCCACTCCATCACATCAAGACTGTGGACGAAGAGAAGTACAAGCATCGGGTGGACTTAGAAGTCGTCTGGGCCAATGCAGCGGACAAATATGACGTGAGGAAGAGGTTGTGGTCAAGATTGCCACTAAGTATGATAAGGGCAACGGAGACTTTCAAAGTACCTGATCAACTACAGGATGACAAAAGGTATGTGCAACCAGGCTTCGATGAGAACCAGCCACTCCCCCCTATGAGGTGGTCTGAGCCTGAGATGGGTGACCTAGCAACATTCATGCGACCTGTTTTCAAGTATTCTCAATGGTGGATAGATCAGCAGGTAGAAACTCTAAGGCAGAGAAATGTGCAATTCATGTACGAATTGATGGGCGATACAGAGTCCTGTTCTTCAAATGCCGGTGCATCTCGTGATGATGGGCCAACAGATGCCGCCAACTTGGGAAAGAGGAAAGAAATTGGTAAATCTAAAAAACAGGACAAGGATAAAATGATAGATGAAGGGCCTTCTCGGAAGAAGCACAAATCCAGACCTCTTCAGTCGGCCACTTCCAGAAATATAGAAGAAATACTCGCCATGGATAAAGAGTCTTTGGAGAATGTTAGGATTCCTTCCCCAGTCATAGATATGGAGCCAATACAACTGGAGGACGATGCTCAACCCTCTCCTACAGGCACCGAGATCCTAGAATCAGACAATGATTTAGATATTATGGATGGAGAATTCGAGGAAGGAATGATTTCCGCCCTCAAAGGAATCCAAGAGGACCCATCCGTGCAGGAAATTCCAAATATCCAAGAACTTCATGATATACCAGAGATTCAGGAAAAGCAAGAAGTGCGGGATATTCAAGAAGTCCAAGGTCAACAGGAGGACGGAATTGAGCAGCCAACCATCCCAGATTGGCTAAAAGAAAGATTAAAGAGGAAGGCACCAGCACAGGTTCCTGAAGAAGATGATGCCACAAATTTTGGCAAGGCTAGAACAAACTGCCACAAGGAAGAAAGCCAAGAAATTTTCCACCATCCAAAGAGATGAGGTTGGCAACCGCACAGTACAAATTGCAATACCTACAGCCGATAAGTTCCAAGATGAGATTGCCCCGGATGAGTACGCCATCACGACCATTGACATGGGTCCAACAACGAAAGGGCAAGAGGTTGAGGACTTAGACAATTCCGTTGCCACCATCAAGTCCAGGCTGGAAAGGGAAGTAGCCAAGAAAAAGGAATAATAGAGATTGACCGCCTAAAAAATTACATCCAGCATTTGACCAAGCCGCTAAATGAAGGTGACCAAGCAGCGCTTCTACCTCCAAACCCTTCACTAGAACCAATCCGAAATTTTGAGGAAGAGCTGACTACAGCAAGAGAGGTTAAAGGGTGGATGGATGGAAGGAAAGAAGAGGCAATGGCATTTGTAGAAAGGCTGGCATGTGTGTATGAGCAGGCTCCCTTTTTGCTATCACAGGTTGCAGACTTAGCATAATCTTGGGGTGGCCTCGAAGACATTCAGAATAGGATTATCCCATGTATTCGAGAATTAAAAGGCATCTCGAAGCAAAGGTTGATTGATGACGGGATCATCGAGGCTGGAGCTGCATATGATTTCAGTGCGTGGTATTATGCTCCAATTTCACGGAGAGGAGTCCTGGAAAAGGTGAAGCAGAATGGCGCCAAAGTTGAAGAACAGGCAAAAGAGATTCGGAGTAAAGTTTACCAGATGGCTGCCGATATGCTCGACAAAGATGTTGTTCGGAAGAAACATTTGCGGCCAAAGAATTTAAAAGAACAAGTACAGAAAATTTTCTCCACCTCCACCGAGCCAATCATGAAAGAAAGCTTCACCAGGGTATTCAACTCCATGACTGTCATGAATACTTTCTTGCTACAGGAACCAGAATGGGCGACCACTTTTGCAGAATGTGCTGAGAGCTTGGACTTGCTGGAATACGTCAACGCGCTGCTAGACATTGCCATGGAGGAGGTCAGCTCAATCGTGTCCAGATTCACCAAATGCAATGCCGTACAAGTGGATAAGGATGCCACTCCAGATGTCTGAGGTTCTCTCCAGTTAACTGGTTGATGTTTTGGAAACCCTAATTAGGGTTTAGTCATGTTTAATCTGGGCCATTGATCTCATTTCAATCTTGGTCGTTCATTGTAATTCAGAAGTGCGATATAAACCCCCCTCGCTCTCTTTCATTTCATTAATTAGATCAGAAGAGGAAGAATTAGAAGGCATTAGAAGTTTAGAGCAGATTCAAGAGAATTAGATTGTAGAAAATAAGAGAGAGTTTTATGAGATTGTTGTGAAAACACTATTTTGATAATAAAGTTCAAATGCATGAGGTGCCTTCAATCCTTGATTGTCAAATGGTTGCATGGTTGCATATTTCTTTCTCATCTAGTAAATTTGAATTAGAATGTATGTTAGAAGAATGACAGATTGATAATGGAGACTAGTGAAACCCAGCTCATACTTTCTTTGAGTGGATGCTTTTCACTCAATGTGTAAAGTTAGACTGAGCTTTATCGTGGAAGCCTAACTTCCGTTTGGATAATTATTGTTCGATTTGATAGTAGTTATTCATTACGTGAAAATCATAAGCACATTCCCAGAAGATTGCACTTGCTCTGTGTAGTTGTCGTTTAACGTGGCGAAGCAGAGTATTGTTTATTTGGTTTCATTTAATCTTCGTCATCTCTTGATTTCTTGGGAATAGCATAGGATCTCTAAAACCCTTAATCTTTTTCACTTTTTTTCTATAAAATCAGAAAATCCAAAATGATACTGTATTCATGTCTCTGCTTTCCCGAGTAACTCGCAAAAGTAAATCCCAATTGTGCCCCCAGCAAATCACATCAAAAACACAGAGCTTATCCGCATTCATCTTAAACATTGGAATTACCCTATGATCTTACTTGCAATCTTAGCATATAAGGTAGTTTTTCAAGAGGGGATAGAGCGTCTTGGACACTTTATTCTAGAAATGTTTGTTGTGTCATAAAACACGAATCAACATTTAGAATTGGTGCTAGAAGGAGGGGCGTGAAACAGCGACAGTGAAATTGCTCCCAAAGTAGGCAGAATGCAGTATGGTGTTGCCTCATGAATTTCCTTTCAACATACCTGTCAAGCAACCAAATCAACCACCAACCGATATCATTGATCAATTGTACTCACTAGCCTGGAAGACACAGACCGATCGTGCTCAGTTTGGACAAACAAGTCGTGTTCTGGCTAGGGAGGAAGGAAAAGGAAGACATTTTGAAGAAGCAATTCAAAGAAATTTGATAAGACAGAAAATTGATCACCTAAAGCAAAAGTTCGACGAGATAGAAAGATCAGTTGCCGCAAGTTCATCTTCCAATTCAAACTTGACTGATAAAATGAAGAATGGGGCTCCCAGCCAGCATTCCTGATCCAAATCAAGATCCGCAGCCAATGTTACAGCCTAACTTGGGTTTTCACGACGAACAGGAGGATATCGTCACTGAATTGTACAGCCTCGCGTGGCAAGTCAGAAGAAATGCCCCTAATTGGCTTCGAATGCAATTCATCCTTGAAGAAGAAGAAGAAGAACGAGCACAACGCATTGAGTTCAATATCCAAAGAGATCGTCTTGTGGAAAGATTTGAAGCCCTTCGGCGTCAACAGAACCGACAAGCTAACCAGCCGGCGAATCAACAAGTTAATCCACAAGCTAGCCAACAAATTCCAGGACAAGTAAACCAGCAAGCTGCTGAAGTAGCTCCTGCACGTCCTCAACAAGATTAAGACACACTGGATTGAATTGGTTCCTTCTTAGCGGATCGATTTCGAAGAATTACTAGATCCACACCAAATTCCTTCAAAGAATATGTGGAGTTGTCACCCTATAGAAACAAACAAAGAAAGAAGACAGAAATATCACAAGGTGAAACATCTAGTGCGGTTGGTCCTAGTGAAGAGGTACCATCATCTAGCGGAGAAGTACCAACTGGAGAAGTTTTTTCCAATCTATTCCAGACACCGCCACCACAGATTCCCATACCAAGCACTACTCAAGTTCCAGTATTTGTACAACCCTTTCAACCAGTTCAGATAAATTAGCCAAACATTCCAATGGCTTGGCGTCCAGCCAACGTGTCGCCTCTTACCACATTTGCCGATAAAGAATCCGGAGCATTTTTGCTCCAAATTCCAGGTCAGCGATATGAACCGGACAGCCGATGAACATACCAAAATTTATGAAGATACTCTCCAGAACCGAGACATCCAACATGAAGATGTAGCATGCCGATTGTTCCCATGCTCTTTAGGAGAGGAAGCATATTATTGGTACGTAAACCTACCAGTGAATTCAATTCGAACCTGGCAAAATTTAAAGGAAGCCTTCTTGGCAAAATTTCGACTGCCTACCACACCAGCTGAACTTTACCGACAGTTCGTTGAAGTGAAGAGAGCAGAGCATGAGTCGATCAGTGCCTTCAACAACAGATTTCATAAGGCATACACAAGGTTACGAGATCCATATGAATTGAATGATGCAGCAGCATTGCCAATATACTATGTCGCTTTGGACAGTCTTACGTCCATGTTTGTAAGAAGGGCCAACCCAGTCCCACCTGACCTCAAAGGAGCATATGCCGAAGCAATTAAAGTTAACTCTGACTTAGGCATGAATGTTGCTGGACCACTTAACCATTTGGGGTATGCTGCTATGCCAAACCAAATAGCGGGAATCAACCAAACATTGGCTCATCATGTGCTAATTATGAATCCCATTCCCCCCTCAAGTAATCAACTAGTGATTCACCCAGGAGGCCCAATTTCTCAAGCACAACCTTCCCAGCCTGTGTATCTACAAAGTACAGCAACGTCCACCAGGACCCCTGAAGAAAAGGAAGAAATGAAAGAGTTGATCGAACAAGTGAAGAAATTATCTACCGAGGTAACTCACCTGAGAAATCAAAACAATCAACTCCATAGTATCCAAAGAAATTCTCAAGGATACCAAGGCAACTATCAAAATTACCAAGGTCAATCAAACAATGCTCAAGGCTATCGTAAAAATAATCAGGGATATCAAAAAAGGGTATGGAATACTGGACAGAATAATGGCAGTGTCCCGTCTCCACTTGATAATCCGACAGCTCGAGAAAACCGTCCAACCGAGAATATACTTCTTGCCGAGTCTGCTTTGTCAGGATGGTGTCGGCTACACAATACCAATCAACATTCTGAGATGCAATGTCGAGAATTTCAACTAGCAGCTGATATTTTCCAGAAAGAAATACTGAAAGAAACACCAGATGATCCATCCACCACCATAGTTCCTGTGGTAAAATATGACCAAGCTTTAGTCTTGGAAGATTTCACATTTCCACCGCCATTTGAACAATATCAAGCCTCTGATCAATTTGGAAAATTTCCACCAGCATCAACAAATGGGCCCGTGGAGGCGCCACCTTCCATATACTCATACACAGTGGCTGATAGACCTAATGAAGATACGGCCAACTATTACTTTCCACCATTAAACAACAGCATGCTAGTCGAAGGCATAAAGGAAGTTCAAGCATTCCAACAAACAGGCAACAATCCGCCAAAGGTTTATTTCAGGAAGAATCAGGAGCCGTTGACATCGCCTGTCCCTCCGCACAATTTCCAAACACCTCCACATCCGAACGCAAGTAATAATCCGCCTCTCCCGAGAGACGCGCCTCAATACAGGCAAGGCAATAATGCTAATAGTTCCACTAATAGTTCTCCTAAGGACGAACTAAAGAGACTAAGCCAATATCTCACCGAGGAGGTAAGGAAGATCAAGGTGAGTGTGTCATTGTTTGAACTAATGAAAGTGCCGGAGATAAGGGACACATTCCTTGACAGCCTGAAGGACCATACACAAGATGTAGCCAACACAATTCACAAGGTTGCAGGTTCTACAACTAATGTAAATATTGTTCAGGATGAACAGTGTCAAGAACCGTCCCAGACAGTAAAGATCGCTCAAGGATCTCAGAGTTCCAAAACAACTCGCGGCTTGTATGAAGTGAAAGAGGGCATAGAAATGCCAGGCCAACAGTCAACCAAAATTGAGCAAACACACCAAAGCTCAAAAGGGCATAGGGTAGAAGAGCATTCCGCCAGAGAAATAGAAGCTTCCCAAGTTGGAAGGAATATTAGAGCGAAAGAGACAGAAGCCGGAATACAGAAAGGGAGCCCGGTGATATTCTATCAAGGGAAAGATGAGCCAACTCCTTTCCTTGTTTCTCTCCGGATTTTCAACAAACTCTTACACAATTGTCTAATCGACTCAGGAGCATCCAGTAACGTCATGCCGTTAGCTGTGTGTCACAGATTGGGTTTGACACCCACTAAGACGAATAAGAAAGTGACACAATTGGATAAGACGGAAGTTCCAGTCATAGGGGAATTGAATAATATTCATATGCAGTTATCATCCGATCCCAGAATTCAGCATTTCATCGACATTTTTGTAGTCGATATCCCAGATGGATACGAAATGGTCTTAGGACGAGACTGGACCCGCAGATTGAACGGCTACTTCGCCACCGATTTCTCACACATGTGGTTACCATGGAGGGGTATTCCCAATCAAGTTAGAGTTGAGAGCACACCGAGACTTAAGCTAATGATTACTGAAAACGGAGAAAATAATGAAATTCTCTTTTGTGAGACAGACCTAGGACAGTACAGACCAAAGGCCTCAAAGGTTTTGATGCTGCAATGCTCGAATAATCGGGAAGATTCACTGGAAATTGCAAATCCTGCAGAAAATCCCACTAAAAGTGATGAAGAGCTTTCACCATATGAAAGTGAGAGCACGTTTGAGAATTTTAGAAGATTTGTGCTCAAGAGTACAGGACAAGAGAAAGAATTGGGGAGTCATGCTTGTATGCAAGACTTGTTATTACCCAACTGGTGCCGGATCCATAATGCTTTTCATTCCGAGTTCTCTTGTGCAATGTGCAAAATGGCTCTAGACCAAGTACGCGCAAGAATTTCCCAAGTTTCAAAAGCTGAGTGTCTTAACCTGACAATGCAAGATGAAGAAAGAGACTCTGACAGAGAACTCTCATCAAGAGAAGAGATAACACAGGAAATAGACAAAGTTCAAAAGGATTCAGTTCAGACAAAAGAAACTCCCACTCCTCATCAATTGCCAGAGCGAGAACAAGTTTGGACCTTGAGGTTCGATGGTTCAAAGTCTAGGAAAGGCAACGGAGCTGGGTATGAGCTTATTAGTCCATCAGGCGAGACCTATTTAGCTGCCTTGAGATTGCAATTTCCATGTACCAACAATATTACGGAATGAGTCCTTAGTTCACGGATTGCTCCATGCAATTCGCGAAAAGGTCAAAGTGCTACATGTTTACGGTGATTCAGAAATTGTGGTAAGGCAAGTAAGGAAAAAATACGCTTGCCATGACAAAAGACTGAGAGGATACAGAAACCGTGTCTGGGATCTCATCGAAAGCTTTGACGCTTTCAACATCAAATCAGTATATTGTTCTCAAAACAAAGTGGCAAATTCCTTAGCCCAATCAGCAAGTTCCTTAGAGCCGCTGGAGATGGATGCCGTGAAGAAATTT
>VDFB02174923.1:0-11103 GCA_007258455.2 Sequoia sempervirens | reverse complement strand
CTGATATTGCTTGTCTTTTCACTGCTTTTACTTCATCCTATGAACAATGAAGTTCACACTCAAGGATGAGAACCACAGTGGCACTAGAGCAAAAAAAAAAAATTCACCTGTGTAAACTTCATAAGGACCTTCTGCAACCTCAGGCATTTTTAATATTCAAAATGTGAGACCCTAATATATTCCTGTTCAATCTGACTAGAAGACTCTTTGCTTTAAACACAAGGATATGTGACATTGGGTAGAGAATTCATACCATGATGTTCGAGAAAGATGATTAAAGTTTGTAAGGGAAATACTGAGAGAACCACACCTACTCTGTCGCCACTGTCAGACAAATGCAACAGGAGATCCCAGAAAGAGCAGGAACCAAGAGCAAGAGCAACACAAACCAAAGCAAAACCTACTCTAACCAAAGCAAAACAAGAAAAACCAAAAGGAAGCCTACTCTAACCAAAGCAAAACAACAGAAAGCAATCTAAACTAACTATATACAAAAGCAGAGAGCTGAAAACAGCTCAGAATTGGAAATAATGTTTCAAATACTGCCCATTGATAGGCAGTGGAATATCTTCCCCCATGAGAGTCCTCAGATGGAAGGCATTATCTCCAAGTATTTCAGCAATCTGATATGGACCGAGCCACAGTTTATCAAACTTCCCATGGTCCCCTTTTCGATCATGAGGTTTATCCCAGTATAACACAAGGTCAGAAATCCTAAAGGCTTTGACTTTATCCCTTCTGTCAAACCACCTCTTAACTACCCCTTGATGTTTGGAAAAATTCTCAAGGGCATCGTCTCGTTTCTCCTCAAGGTGTAGTAGCTCTGTCAACCTAGCCTCCCTTCTATCCCCCTCATCATAAAACTCATTAATAAATTGCAAGGTTGGGATCTTGAGTTGAATAGGGAATACTGGCTCCAGACCATATACTAAGTGATAGGGAGATGTTCCAATGGATGACTTAAGCCTTGTACGATCTGCCCAGAGGGAAAACCGAAGCTGGGTGTGCCAGTCTTTTGGGTTCCTCTCCAACAGCTTACGAATAACAGTCAATAAATTCTTATTAGAGGATTCTGCCAGGCTGTTACCCTGGGGGTAGTAATTAGATGCAAACTTTATAATAATGCCATGATCAAAAGCCTAGTTTGAAAATTTTAAAGATGCGAAAGCGGGACCATTATCACAGACAATAGAAATAGGACATCCAAATCGATTAATAATAGCAGATTCGAGAAAATCAATCACTACCTCAGATGTACATTTCCTACAAGCGAAAGCCTCAGTCCATCTTGTGAAGTAATCAGTAATAGTTAGAATATACCTGTGTCCCGCAGAATATGGTGGGTTGATAGGGCCTATGAAGTCCATGCCCCACTGAGCAAAAGGCCTTACCTCAGTGACCGATTGAAGTGGAAGTGTTGCGTACCTTTCCCTTGTTGCTGCAGTCTAGCAAGTGTGACAGGTCCTAACATGATGGTGAACATCTTTGAACAACGTGGGCCAATAATACCCAGCCCTCAAGATCTGGTTTGCTGTAGCAATCATAGAACCATGGCCAGTACCATACTTTTCATGAAATTCATTCATCACCCTTCCAGCTTCCTGTTTCTCGAGACACCTCAAATAAATGCCTTCATGATTTTTCTTGTACAGAACAGCTCCCTTTAGCATAAAACCATCACTCTTCAGTCGCAAAGCTCTCCTCTGAACAACATTGAGATGGTTTGGGGATTGTTGGTTTAGCAAGTAGTAAACTATGTCATCATACCCAGCTACCTAGGGAAACCTCCTCAAGATTATAATTCTGAACAGTCAGTTCAGGCCCTATTTCAGCCATAGTCTGAGTAAGTCCCTGTCCTCTTACCAACTTCATGGGTTGGATTTCAATGTCATATTCTTGTAGCATTGTCATCCACTTAGCTCGTTCACCCAACTCGATGCATTACTTGATGTAAACATGGGATCTAAGACAATTGCAACCTTATTCTGAGGATACAATGTATGAATTTCTTCTTGCTGTAACCGAGCGTAAGCCTACTTTTCTACATGGATATTTCGCTCAACATCTTTTAAATGTGCACTCATAAAAGCAATAGGATGCTCATTTCCCTCCTTTGACTTTTGAGTCAGCATTCCCGCACATGAATGGTCTGAGGCAAATGAATAGATGTAAAAGGGCTTACTGTAATCGAGACTTACCAATACCAGAGCATCAACAATGGCTCTTTTGATTTCTGCAAATGCCTCCTTTGCTTCTGCAGTCCATTCAACTTTAACATCTTGCTTCAACATTGCATTCAAAGGTTTAACAATTTCAGCAAATCCAGTAATGAATTTCCTGACGAAGTTGATCTTGCCAAAGAAAGACTTCATCTCTTTTTTGCTAGCAGGTGGTTGAATCTTCAGTATGGCCTCCACTCTTTTTGGATCAATAGCAATTCCCTTTACAAATATGACATGTCCCAGAAATTTCCCTTCTGTCACTCCAAAAATGCACTTTTTAGGATTCAGGGATATGCCGAATTCCCTGCACCTTTGAAACACTTTGCGCAAGTCGGAGATGTGGTCCCCTCTGTTTTTGGAAAAGACAGTCAGATCATCCATATAAATAATAATGCACTTGCCTATGATATCCTTAAAGGCAATATCCATGGCCCTTTGAAATGTAGCCCCAGCATTAATGAGACCAAAAGGCATCCTCCTATAAGCAAAGGTACCCCATTTAGTTGTGAAAGTAGTCTTGTGCTTGTCTTCATATTGAACCATTACTTGGTTGTACCCTGAATAGCCATCTAGAAAGGACATCATCTGAGAACCATTTACTACTTGAAGTACTTCATCCAACGAAGGGACTGGGTAATTGTCTTTTTCTGATGATCTATTTAGATTTTTGAAGTCCACACAAAGTCTGATTTCCCCATTCTTTTTTCTTATTGGGACTAGGTTCGCCACCCATGTTGAACGCCAGACAGGAAATATAATTCTGGTTGACAGTAATTTCTGAACTTCTTTTTGTATAACCGATTTTAGTAATGCGTTAATTGGTCTCTGTCTCTATCTGAAAGGCTTGGCACTTGGCTTCAGAGGTATAGTATGGGTTATGATTGATGTATTGTAAGTTTTCAGGTCCTCATAACTACAGGCTATTACATTCGGAAAGTTATGCAATGATTCAATTATTCCTTGTCTTTCCTCTGAAGTGCATACCTTGCCAATAAAAATGTTCTTGGCATTATCTTCAGTTCCCATATTGTAAGTATCACACTGTCCGCTGATAGATTTCTTCTTAGACTCTTGCTCCTAATCTCTGATCTTGTCCAGATAAAAAATTTGCTCCAACTATACCATTCCCCTTGGAATAGTATTAGACTTCAAATTTATCACTCCCTCTAAGTCTAGTTCTGCTTCCTGGAGTTCTGTTTCATCAATGATTTGGGAAGCGAAAACATCTGTGTTCATGATGAAGTCTAAAATATGCTTGTCATCTTCAAATACCTGAAATTTAGTAACATTGTTTGGAACTGATGGCACAAGAGTCAATTCTACAGTAAACTTTTTCAAACCTGACAAGGATAGGGGCTGCAGGGTGCTTGCTGCCTGGGCCAGAGAATCTGCAGTTTGATTCTTCTGTCATGGTATCAGTTGAATATTGAAGGCATCAAATCCCTCAATAAGGTCCCATAATTTATGCCTATAATTAGTCATTCTCCTATCATGGCATGAATATTGTTTCCTTACTTGCTTAATTACCAACTCAGAATCACCAAAAACTTGTAGAACCTTAACCTTTTTTTTGAGTGCCATAAGAAGTCCATGAATCAATGCCTCATATTCTGCTACGTTATTAGTACAGTGGAATTGATGTCTATGAGCTGCAAAGAAAGTTTTACCTTTTGGGCTAATCAATTCGAACCCTGCTCCAACTCCATGCTTGGATTTAGATCCATCAAATCTGAGGGTCCAGCATTCAGTGGTTGCATTTCTCTTCATTGTATCCTTCAAATTATTACCTGAGGAGATTCTCGATATTTTCTCCTTTAAGTGATCTCTCCTGAGGGCTTCCTTTGTATGTCCGCTTTGACCCGTGGTTGGATCATATTTTGTACTGCTCTATCACATTTGGTATAAATAGCATTCCAGCCTCAATGGAAGTATTATGAACCTACACTCCGCTTAGTAAGAGCAGCCTCAAGGTTTTTCCTCCGCCAGTGAACTCCGGCGCCACATAACGCTTAATGAATTCTTGAAACCGGCCCAAGAGACTAACTGATTATCCTCGACCCATCCTCTTCTTCCTAATTGATCCCGCCAAATAAAAGAGTATCATTGACTCTCAGATTAATAGACATTGAACAGCCAATAATTCCTCCTCTAAATCAATTCCTGTAAGGAGTTGGACAAATATATAATTTCCATTCCTATTTGATATCGAACTTTATTTAGCGATTTTGATAATCTCTAAATCACATTTCATTCTTATTCTCGACCGATCTCGATTTGGCACCCCTTCTAGGAATACATGTGGAGTGATCAGAGATACATCCACTTAGCCTATAAATCTCTTCCTTAGTTTGCTTTACATGCATCGTGATATCACCACTTGAATATTGATAACCTGCTGAATTCTTGGGTCATAAGCTACTTGCATGTGAATCATGTTTAATTCTCCCACTACATTTACTTCAGTTCTATCCAACTGAGTTACCTTCTTCTAGGAGTCAGCAGGTGTAATACTTAAAGCTCTACATACTCCAAATGGCATCACATTAGTAGAAGCACCAGAATCTAGTAAACAGTTATGTAGATTCTTACCGAATATGCACACAAAGATCAGGAATGGTGGGGTCTATGTCTTCCCCTGAAACAAAGTTGGCTGAGTATTGACCTGAGGAACTTGGGTCTTGTCCTCCTTTCCTTTGTCTCCAGGGGGGGCAAGTTAGTCCAACCATGGGCCTGGTTTTGTGTCTTCACAGGCTGGGAACTAGAGGCCTTGTTGACACTCTCACTAGAAGATTTATCCAAAGACCCTGGGTGCGCACCATAGGTACCTAGAATTGCATTCCTAATTGCAGGAAACCTCAGTAACTCAAATGCTGAAAGATTTACCTTTAATTTCTTGAACTCCTTAGTGACATACAAAGCCATTTGCTCCTCACTTAGATTAGTAGGGACTTCCCTGGAAGATTCCTCCACCTTATCTTTACTTGCTTGAACAACTTTTTCCCTCCGTGGGTCAGTTTGAGCTTGTCCTTCCTTTCCAAGGTACTCCCTGGAAACATGTGGAAAGAACATATTATTACTAGCATTAGGGTCTGGAGGGATATTGAAATTATTAGGAGGAATGGAGGTGGTGAAAGGACCCCCAGCCTATGGGCGCCTATGGGGCATATCTCTTAAACCCTGCCTCTGGAACATCTGTACTTCTTCGACATAAGCTTCTTCTTTATCTATCATTTATCACCTCATTAGATCAACCGAGCAACCCTTCATCCCATTGCAGATTTGGCTCTGCCTCCTCCAGGGAACCGATCTCCTTCTAACATTTGCCCACCCGCCCAGAAAGGCTGATTGAAAATTAAAGACAGAGAGTCAGTGGTGTGAGGGAACCGACTTCCTCGGCCACTTGCATTATTCTCCACCTCCACATAATCGGAAATAGTTGCCGTTTGGAATTTGACAGCCCCAATTCCGGCCGGGCCTGGCTCAAGTGGAGCCATATATCCCGACAGGGCAACTCACCAAATATACACCACTGGGAGGCTTTGTTTTGACTGGGGTCGTTGATTTGCGATTGGTTGGATTAAGAACCAAATGGAGTGGGACTCTTCCATTAGTCCCAGGTTCCATGTCTTGTCTCAGTCTCAGATCGCTTCCTATCAAATTTTGTCCACTCACCTTGTCCTCTATCGAAATTCAGCAACTTCATTGAACTATTGAATCCTTTCTCATCGTTGTAACTCCCCATCCTAATTATATCCTCACATTACACCATCCTGTCAAATCTCTGTTCCTTGTGATATTCCCTACCTTACTTTAGAGTCATCATTTTTTTTGAGCACCTTGTAATTGGCTGTTTTGATTCCTTAGGTACGTCACCTCTAGGTTTAACTTCTTTATCTGCTCAGCCATTTCATCAATCCTATCCTTATTCGGATCTCCATAAGGGGTCCGGCTTGGATTACTCTGAGGAGGAACATACATTGTAGCAGATCCTATAGACTGATGCAACGCTTCAGAATTCTGCAAGTAAGTAGGGAAACTAGTTGGCTGCTGCTAATACAGGGGCTGGTTAACCTACTGCTGGGGAAAATTCATCATAGGAGAGACTTGGCTCGTGGGGGGACCAGGATGTGGTACTAAAGGTAATTGAGGTACTGGATTCATGATTGGGGTATGATTGGCGAGTGCCTGATTTACTGCCTGAACCTGATTTGGATGTGCAACTGGTCCTAAAGAAGGCAACGGTCTAGTCAAATGTTGTCTTAAATCTGTGCTAAGCTTGACAACCTCTGTATAGGCATTAGTTAGGCTATTTGGAGGGTTGGGTCTCCATTTCAGAAAGGTTTTTGTAAGGCTGTCCAAGGCTTCATAATAGACTCCCAGGGCTGTATCATTGTCTAAGACATAAGGGTTTTGAAGTCTGGTGTACGCACGGTGGAACCTATTATTGAAACTGGATATGGGTTCATTAACCTCTCTCTTTACTCTAGTGAATTATAGATACAATTCATTGGCACTAATAGGTAATCTGAACTTCTGTAAAAAGATAGTTTCAAGATCACTCCAGTTAAGAATTGAACCAGATGGGAGGTGATTGTACCAGTAAAAAGCCTCTTCTCCTAATGAATAAGGAAACAACCTACAAGAAAAATCTTCATGAGCAATTCCTCTGTCTTTGAGACAGGTTT
The DNA here is from genome assembly GCA_007258455.2 of Sequoia sempervirens. Lineage (NCBI taxonomy): Eukaryota > Viridiplantae > Streptophyta > Pinopsida > Cupressales > Cupressaceae > Sequoia > Sequoia sempervirens. The sequence continues at coordinate 4,196 of VDFB02174923.1, read as the reverse complement.
GGAAGATCCTAATATGCTCTTCTGCAGTCCTGTTTGGGTCATTAATATGAAATTTTGAACAGAAATGCTTAGGGTTCTTGGGCATAACATTGTAGGCGTTGAAAAACAAGGGAGATGGATTATTAGCAAGGAAATCCATTGGTAAGAGTGGTGGTGGTGGTGGTTGTTGATTAATGATAGGCTAGGGTTGCTGAATAGGAACTGCCTCAGGGATGGGTATGACTTCAACTTCTGGAAGTGAAGATGCAGATGATACTGGTGAAGGGATGGGTGATGATGATTCTCCCCTTTCTTCAGCCCTCCTTGACCTAGTGGGGAACTGTAATTCCTGTAAATCCTCCTCTCCTGGGGTAGATCAGGTACTTCTTCTATATCTCTCAGGAGAGATGGCATTTAAGAAATGATTTAGTGAGCTCATTCAGGCCCTCCTTCTAGCGCCAATCTGTTGATGGTGTTTTTTGCACAGCAACAACTCAGACAAAAAATAATATTCTATCTCTCTTGAAAGATAATCTTCAACAATACATTGCTGAAAATCACCCCAAGGTCTCTCGGGTGTCAGGTCATAACAATGCATAAACAACTCAGATAATATGTGAAAATGCTGGTAATCACAATCGGACCTTACTACAAGCAAACTGTATCTCTCCAATTTATCAGATTTTGCAATATTATAATCTTAGATCCTAGATTTAACCAAATGATAAAGAAATAACAAAAGACGAGGGTGCAAGAGATGTAATGAAATCTAAACTATTTCTAGAATGAACAATGCAAATGACAAATACCTAGAACGGACCAATCTCAAATAACCAATTCTTGCTTAACCCACAATGCAATGTCACAAGAATGGTGCAATCTTCTAAGGCATATAGATTTCCAAATCATAGACGTTCATCCACAATCGAACTAAGCAAAAATAGATGTATGGTCCAGGTTGTCTTCACCAGTCTACTACAATCAGATAGTTACTGGGAGTATAGACCAGAGATTGCTACAAACATTCCAAGCATGAAATCATGAACACTATTCACCAAACTAATCTAATTCTAAATCGAACATCAAATCTTATATCTTCAAGAAATTTTGAAAGATGGAACAACAGGAACCACGCAAGATAAACTAACACAAAAGAATTCACCAGAACCCACAATGCCTTCAATTATATTAGATCACCAAAATGTAGCAACAATTCCACTATTATGTGTTACAGCATTTGCTTCAAAGAACTAACTACTACCTCTACTACAAAATTCTCTAACTCTTCTCTTAGTCTAGCTTGTCTCTATTGTTTGTTCAACTAACTCCTTACAAATGAGGCAGGAATGCCATTTATAGAGAATCCTCAAACATGTCGGCCCAGCCAAACATTTAAAAAAAAAGCCAAAACAAGTTGGCCTCAGGAATTTCAAAATAAGGCACACATTAAATACCGATATATCATCAAGGTCAGCCCAAACACATTCCTCAATGCAGCCCGGATCAACACATTCCCTATAATAATAGGGAAGCACAAATCTCAAAGTTAGCATTAACTACCGCCTCCCTTATCCTTGTTCTAATCCAGCGATTCATGAACCTTCAAAAACACCCTATCCAACTCAACAACAGGTGGCAAGGGTAGGATTCTGAGTCAACATTCAATTGATCCAATTTCTTCCCTTGACCGCTTGATCGTTGTATCCCAATCACTCGTATATGCTACGTACTTATCCACCACAACCAGATAAGTAGCTGCATCATCTAATTGGTGCCCTATTACTGAATTTTCAATATCAGGGGCATAGACATCATGCCACCATTCCCTCAATTTTTCTAAGCTCAAGTACTTAGTGGCGATCTTCCTTCTGCCAGTCATTATTTCAAAAAAGGTGATGCATCCATCATAAACACCAGTTAGATTACCATCCATCTGCTTCTTTTGTTTATAGATTTTCTTGATGGCTTTCTGTCGAATTTGCAGGGCTTCAAACCACTCCCAAGGCTCATTAACCCTAGATGAAGAAAGAATTCCATCAGTAACCAGCCGATCCTACTATACTCCATGATTACTTTAGTTTTTTGCAATAAAAGATCAATATCCTCCTTGTCCTGAGATAAAACATGCTCTAATAAATCCTTAGCCCTTATTGCATCATTTCCAGTTGAAAGGATTTCCTTTATTGCATCATCTCCCTTAGTCTGTACCTCCTTCAACCAATCTATTGTAGCCGTGGTAGAAGCTTTCATCTTTTCTATTTCAGAGATGGTCTCTTTTGGCAAGAAACCAGCAGTAGCAAAAGAAGATGGATGGAAAGATTGCAAAGGCTTCATTAAATCTTCTAGACATTTCCTTAGCCTTTCATTCTCTTTCTTTAGCTCATGCTTAGACTGTGTTTCCTTCCTCAATCTCCCAATTATCACTGCACTGGACACCTCATATTCTTCAATATCTTGCTCCATAGAAGCGGGCCCAAGATTGATGGTCTGTACATTATAATCCTTCTCGATGGCCTCATCTCTACCTTTATCAACAGCAGGGGTAGCAATATGAATAACCCTGTTACTATCCTCATCCCTTTCAATCTTTGAAACCACCTTGGCTGCCTTCTTCATCTTTCCCTTTCCAATCTTGGCCAACATTTCATCCCAGTTGAGAGGAGTGTCCTCAACAATGACCTATTTCCTTCTTATTTCTTTATCCAGCCAATCTGGAACAGCAGGATCCGCCCGGACCTCATCCTCCTTAACTGCTTCACGCTGATCTAACGTCTCATCCTTTTCCTATTCAGGGGATTGATCACCTTGATTCCCCAATTCGGGTTCTTCTTCTTGTAGGGGTGATGGAGTCTTAACAAGGACACCTTCTTTCTCAGGGGATCTGTTATCTTTGCTACCTGTAGGAGAATCCTCATACTGTACCAGCGGGGAAGGATACACTTCCACATCTCCAACCTCAAGCTCAGCAGCTGTGCCATAAACTTCTCCATCCTTAAACGGTTCTCCTTCCTCACTAGTCTCATGCTCTTCGTGAGTTGTCTGCTCAGGTATACCCAATGGAGGAGAGGTATCTTTCTATTGTTCCACAGTGGATGCCACTCGAAGAGGATCTGTCTCTTGCATGGTCTCCTTGGGAGATGGAGTTCTTGACCTTCTTGAATAAACCTAGGTTTTCTCACCTAAACTCTCCACATCAACCACATGAGGATCCACCTTATCCTTAGAAGTCTCTTGACCTTTCTTCTTAGAAGCCCTGGTTGTCCTTGTCCTCTTTGGCCCTGGAGGAGTGTCTTCCTTTTCTGCTTTCTCAAGTTCCTCCTCTTCTGTAGACTTACCTATTTTCACAGCATGACTTCTCTTCTTTCCTCTAGGCTTTCTTTTCTTTTCAGGCTCACTCTCCTTGGGACCTCTGATTTTAATTTTAAAAGGTGAGCTTACCTTAGTTTTTCCTGTAGAATCATCCTCACTGGACTCCTCTGAAGTGGAATGAGCATTCAAATTTCCCATTAGATTGAAAGTACAGGGGACCTTTTCACTTTCTAATTCCCATACTTTATGCTTCAGCCATGACTTGGTAGATTTCACAATAGGAGCCATTAATTCCTCCAGTTCAGTTATTTCCTTTTCTGACTAGTTTACCTCTCCAATGGGTATGTCCTTGAATGATTCATATGCATGATCCTGGACTAAATTCCTGTCATCCTCCAACTAATCAGGAATCAACTTTACATTGTACATTCTAATCACATCAGCTGGAAGCCTAGAATATCTTTTCTTTCTCACCTCAAAGTCATCCTTGTTATTCGCCCAGTAGTCCTCTAGATCATCTTTATGGTGATATTCTTTGGTAGCTTTCTTTTGTGCTTCACCAGTAATATCAAAGCTTTCCCTCTTTGAATGGAAAGAGAAACCATAAGTACTCAATTCCTCTCCTAATGCATTAGCCGATTGTATTGAAGGGAAAACCTCAACTATACCAATTTTCAAAGGAAAGTCCCCATGAAACCCTGTCTTGTGCTTCTCTCTTTTAACAACGGCATCGAAATCACAGATGTGCCTAGTAACCTCCAAGAGTATGATATGATCAGTGGGATACCTTGGCAGTCTTTATGGAGCAGTCGGACATCCATCAATTCTGATATAAGAAAAGGTGGGGAATTGTATAAACCAAGCTCCGTATTTTTTGATCAGCTCCTTGGCCCCATCAGAAATTCTCA
>VDFB02174920.1:7335-44684 GCA_007258455.2 Sequoia sempervirens | reverse complement strand
TCACCCTCTTTTGGCTTTATGTGCCACCTCTCATAACCTCTCTTTTGTCTTCACCTAAGGAGGTTATGCCACATGTTTTCACATTTACCAAATAGGTAAAACCTTCCACCCTTTATATGTAGTAGGAGTTAATGCACCTCTTGGATGTATATGCCCTATTTTTACTATATATATGACACTCTACTCCCACCTTCACTAGTCTGGTGATAGCTTAGTGAGAGTATCGAGAGTATTCTCAAATTCTCTTTCTTTGTCTCTATTTTTCTCTCTTTTCAGATTCTATCTCCATTCTACTATTTTGATCTTTGATCATTTGTTGACTAGAGTGTATGTGATCTATGACCAACGTCAGATCCTAGCTCAATTCTCACTTCTCAAAGAATCTAACATATAATACTCTCTTTTGTAGAAATCCAACAACATTCAAAAACTGAGATTTGATTTGGATGTTTATAGCAATATGCAATGATTTTAAAAAAGTTGGTTATAATTTGGAGAAGAGAAAGTGAATGATTAGATGATATGATTGTGGTTGCTATGAGAGAAGGAAGATTAAAGAATAGTGGTTAAGAATCATTATATGGTACATAATGTATCCTAATTTAACATTTATAGCCTTATAAAATGACTCTTAAAATATAAATATGAAGTGTTTGTTTGGCTATAATATTTGTGTCTATTAGCCATTTGTTACTAGTTTCATACTTATTTTTTATTATGGTTGTGAAAAGAATCACAAAGGGTCCCACTATAGGATAACGATAAGATTAACTTCTTTGATATCAAACAAGCTTGTTTATCAATGTACAAACATTGGAACCATGCCAAGTAAAGAGACACATGCTTATGTAAGTAAAAATGAGATTTATACAATGACAACTAAGTGTTGATACATTCTTGTGCAAGGAAGATTGAAATTGATACAATAATGATTAAGTGCTATTAATATAAATGCTTGATGTGTATATGTCTTGATTGTAATAATGTAGAAGATATTCTTAGATACATATTCATAGACACATAATTCAAGATTTTTGACACATATATTAATAAAATGACAATTATATCCTTAAAAAATTAATCTAAAAATGATAAAGATTACTCTATTAAAAAAAAAACTAAATTGTATCATCTTATCTAATCTAAAATTAAATTATATTTTCTTCTATTATATAATATACTAAAAGGACTCAAATAAATATTAAAATTCATTCATATCAAAAGTGACATATAAGAAAAAAAATTAAAAATAATATAATACTATATGACATTTATTAAAAAAATCAACACTTGAGTAAATAAATCATTGATTCTTATCAATGCGTCCTATTTATGGAACATGATAAGATATTTTTTTACTGAAAATCTCCCCGTATGTTATTACAAGACATTAAAATGTTAAAAAAATAAAAATTAAAAAAATACTCAACCATTTAATAGCATATATTTGAGAAAAAAAGGTAATTATAGAAAAAATGAAGAAAGGTTATTATATTTCAAGGGTCCTTATCCATTCGTTCATGGTAAGTTTTATTAAAATATAATAGTGAAAATGATTTTATAGTTGAATATGGATTAAAGTTGTGATGGGCTATGTGCATATTAATGCCTATTTTATAAAGTGAATAAACATGTAAAAAAAGTCTGAACACTATAATTTATTATATTTCAATTTGTATTTAATAATATTTATACAAAAATTATTAAAGGTGTTAGTAATCAAGTGGTAGGATTACTTAGTTTTTATATTACATATACAAATATTTTCAAGCGATATTTTAGCATTAATAAGTGTGTTAAAGAAGTAGTCTTGTTATCGTTGGGAAGTAGAGTCAGTTTTGTAGGTGACTCAAATGGAGCCCATTGGAGTTGGTGTTAGAAATTAGGATCTTAGGATACTAATCAATATAAATAAAATAAAAAATAAATAAAATGAGAATTATACAAATATAGATTTAGCACATTGAACAACATATATATAGAAAAAACCATTTCAAGAAAAAAAACCCCATAAAGTATCATTCCATTATAAAACACTTATGGAATGGTCTATAAAACATAGATCTAACTTCGGGAACCACTTCTCTTTACTTCCACATGGCCAAGAACACCTCATGTGCATAGTGATAAATTCTCTATTCATCTCCAACCACTACTTGTAAATGACTCCTCTGCTTCTGCCTTTGGTCGGCAATGTTTCCTTTGCAATGGTTGTGTTTGATTATGCTTTGACTTTGGAACTTGGTTGCTTTTGACCGCTATCTGTTAAACGATGTGAATGATATATTTTGATGTGATGATTATTTTACTTTGATGCTACCTTTATGGCATGTTTTGGATTAATTTAGCAAATAATTGATTTAACGATGTTTTATGCTTGTGATCATATCATTGATGTTAGAATTGTCAGTTAGTAATTTTGTATTGGTGAAGGGGATGCGATCGTATCACTCACTTGCGAGTGCCCTACGATTCTGAGATTTCTTCTTCACGGTGTATTTGATCATATTATATATATGCATGTTCGATGTACCCTTTGTTGCAGGTTGATAGGTACAGGACATCGACTCCACCTGGTTTCACAGGTTTGAGCATGTCCATTGACCAACGGTATTGATTGGGAGATAGTAACTAGGTTTTTTGTATCAAACCATCACCCTAGTCATAGTGTGTCGTCGGGTTTGTAGTCGGGTTCAGTTATGTTATGTTGTTAGTTTCCTCCTTGGCCTTGTATTTAAAATTGCAAGTTAAAAGTGATTAAATGGCTTTTGAAATTTATAAATGATGATTTTTTTGTCTTATTGAGATGTTGGAAAATTAGTGATTAATTAATTAATTTAATTTAATTAATTAAATAATCTAATTTTGAATTAGATTTATTTTATTGACTAATTAAATTAATAGGGATAAATTAAATCAATTTAGCCATGTTGGCATCATTAGATATTTGGATTAAATCAAAAATTAGAAATATGTTTTATATTTTACTCCTAGAAATAAAGTTGAAAATAATGTTATTATGAATTGTTGAAATTATATTTTGTTAAAAGAAATTTATTTGACATTGGGGTTGTAAATAGATTTTTTTATTTTAAAAGGATATTATGCAAATTACACTTGGAAATAGAAATTGTTTTATGATTTTGCAAAAATGAAATATCTTCATTTAGCAATAAGTTTGGTGGGTGAGTCCATTTTAGGGCTTTTGACAAATTTGGGGGAAGGGCTTGCATAAGGAAATTAGGATTTTATTTTCATTTTAATTTTGAAAATGGAGGATTGAAATTGGAGAGCAAAAATTGGATTGGTTTGGAAAAAGAATTGGTGAAGGGAAGATTGAAAATTGGAGAAGCTGAATTCAAAAGCAAGGGCAAGATCTCCATTAACAAATCTTCAAGCATTTGGAGAAAACAAAAGGTTTTTTTTTCCTTCTTGTTTTGGTTTCAATTAGTAATGATTTAGAATCTGCTCATGTTTCCTTTTTAAAAAAGATTCAATCCTTTTGTTGGCAAATGAAAATAATCTTACTCAAAAGAAACCGCATTACCTTATTGGGCATTTTGAGAAATTTTCATCTTATTTGGAATTTAGTTTTAACTGTTTGCTTTTTTAGAAATGATTTAACACCTAATGGAACATATTATCCTCATAATTTGCAGATGGAAATTTGTTTTAAAAAAAAAACTGTCAAGTAAAATTTCTGCTTTGGTTTTAATTTTTGTTTTCTGCTTTGAATGAAATTACAAAAATTTTAAATTTTATTTATTTGATTTTTTAATCGCTGTGGGGTCACGTACCCAGCACCCCCCATCCATTGGGGCCACAGCAACACTTCATGCATGAGGAGGTCAGTAGCAACCAATTGTATGGGCTGCCCACCACAGACGTCCTGCTAGGGCTGGCATGGTGCCAGTTCAAAGGCCTTCTTTTTATAAAAAACAAACCTTTTAAAATTCTAAGTTTTATTTACTCTAATTTATAATATATATATTTATTATAAGATTTATATAATATATATACTAATTTTAAATTATATATATATTATATATTTATTGTAAAATATATATATATTATATTTATTAATTCCACTATGTATATGACATTAATATATATTTAATATGTGATTTTAAAAAAATATAATATATATAATGTATATATTATATTTAATGTTTTCTCGTCTTTGCTTTAAATAGTAAAATGGAATTCTATCTTGGAGGTTTTTTTTGAAATGGAAATATTTAAAGAATAATTTATTTTTAAGATGCGTTTAATTCAAATATAATTTATTTATGGAGTTGATTTTTAATCATCAAGTTGAAATAAACGAAGTTGATTTAATTAATCGAATTCTTTTAAATTATGTTTTGATCAGAAATCTTGAAATATTATAATGATATTTTAGAGGTACCCATTTAAATAATAATTTAATGTTTATTTTAAAAGTTGATGTTATAATTGAATATCTTTATTTAGAAATTTCATTATTGATTACCAGGAATAAATAGTAAATCTTAGAAACATAAAATAATGTTTCGAAGACATATGTTAAATGATATTGTAATAGTTAAAAGAGGAGCGTAAAACGATTATCTCATTTGTTGAGATGAAATGAAATAGAAGTATGATCAAACGTTTCATTTAGAATTTTGACTTTGATTAATTTATTTATCCTATGATGAATTATGGTTTAAGTGATTTAATTTAAATGCTTATTTATTAAAATATCTTGATTATGAATTTAATAGTGAGACTTAGAGATAACGAATGTTTTATTTAAATCTGATGACATTATTTGTCAAATGTGTGATTTATTTATAATTTGGTTTTGTTTATTATGGACAATCGTGATAATGAAATTAAATAGACAAGTTAAATGTAGACTATCTTAAGATGATTTTGTTACGAGATAGAAGCTAAAGTGGATTCTATATTCCAATGGATTATTTAGAACGTTGAATTTTAATAGTCAAAGGATATATTTTAAAAAGGGAGATTTTAAATAATCAGGTGCTTTTACTTCAAAGGATGATTTTATTAAAATATGTGATTGGGAAACGAAACATAATTATTGGTTTATACTCCTTAAGTTGTCAACGTACTTTGAGCTACAATTGAGCTTGTGCGAATAAGGTTAGCTATTTACTTAATTTCTTGTGTGACGTAATTGATTGACTTATTATTTAATCTGAATATTTTGTTAAACAAATGGTTTCATTTATAGTGTATGATCGTGAAACTAGAGAAATGATTGATTATTATAGTCGAATGACTTTATTTACTAAAACGTTTTGATTAGGAAATCTAATTGCGAGTTTAGAGTAATTGAATGGTTGATATATATATATATATTTCAACGTCATGAAAGGAAATGAGTTTATTGATTGGTTTAATTCCAATTCGATGATGTTATTTATTAAAATGTCTTGATTCTGGAATATGGTTGTGAAATTTAGAGTAAGTGATCTATTCTTTGCATATTTCTATGTCATGAAAAGAAATGGGATCAATTGTTTGGATAAATGCAAGTCATGAAAACTGTGTTTGATTGGATTTAGGAAATCCGAACAGTAGTTTATTTAACTGTCTGAAAAGCTTGTAGTGTTATAATGTTCGTCCCTGATGTTGTGGGATTAGAGTGAATGTTTTGAAAGTCTTCCAGATAAGAGTTCATTTATTAGTATGGGTTGTTGTACATGAGTCAACATTTGATGTGTCATGGGAAAATGTGCATAGTTACACCATGTTGTTTCACCCATTTTTCACGAACAGGGATAGTGTGTGTGTCTCCTTTGGATTAGGAGAGGGTTATGTAATTTGTGCCTCCTTTGGATGGAGTGGTATTTTGTATTTTGTTTTCCTCCAGTGTATGGAGTGGATTATGTGACCTTGTTTCCTCCCGTGTTTGGAGAGGGCTAGACCTTGTTTCCTCCAGTGTTTGGAGAGGGTCTTGACCTTGTGGTCTTCAGTGTTTGGGGTGAATATCCTTGTTTTGTTACCTCCTTGAAATGGAGAGGTCGTGTTATCTTGTTTCTTATTGTGGATTTCACCGTGTGGGTTGTCTTAGGAGAGTGGCTTGCAATGGGCGCCGGCGCACAAAGTGGTGCCAGGATAACCCTTTGCAAGTTGGTTAATTCAGTGATAACTAAATTAAACTTTTAGAAGCTTAGGTTGCATCAAACATCAAACAAGATAATTTGTGCCTCGCTCATGGGCCTAAGGGCTTGTTTTAGACTTGGGATGAGACGGGAAGGCTTGGAATGGCAAGATCATCTATCTCGTCTTCACGAGAGGTATTTGGTTCCGCATGAGTAAGCATTGGTGCCGGGATTTCGGTAGAGGCTACCAAGATAACCCGTGGAGAGGGGGCCGGGACCTAGGAAGATTCCCAGAGGATATCCCTTGACGAGCTATGCGATGACACTCTTCCTAAGTCAACAGTTTGTACTTGGTATTTGTGACACTCTTGATCTATTCTATGTCTGGAAGCAATGTAACCTATATCAGTGATGTGTGAGTCGTACTAGAGTTGTTGGTTTGACCCTTCAATTCATGTGATGTGGTACTTGTATTTATTTCATATCAGTTTTGTGTAGCCTGTGCCTAGTGGTAGATTGTCTTGTGTAGGAATTCCTTGTTACTATCTCCTAGCACGGAGGGAGTGGGGCCTTTGGGTTCCACGTGGTCGGGTGGCGTGCATCTTAATCCGTTGGTTCTTCTTCTTGTTCGTGTGGTCGTGATTTCCAGTTGGAGAGCTCGTGGGAATCAGTTTCTTCTCATGCCTTGTTCTCTTAGTTCTTATTGTATTTTATTACCCCTCAGTTGTTATCGAGGTGGAATTTGTAATATGTAATCATTTTGTTGGAATTACCTCATTCGGGGAATGAGTGTTGTAATCTTATTGTTTAAATATTGTTAATTGAAATCTTTTGGTATTTCTTATCCTTCGTTGTAAGTTATCTTGTATGGAATGTATGTTGTCTCATTTCCTTAAGTGATTAATGTTTCGGTTTATATTAATGTTTGTTGTTGTTTGGGTTCTAAAGTAATCTTTGTCTCGTGGCCTTAGAGGTTGTTGGCAATGTGTATTCATCTTACATGTTATTTGTACTTAAACAAAAAAAAAAATTGGTGCATTTAAGTAGTGAATTGCAACTTCCTCTAGGCTGCGTATGGGCATTACACATGGTATCAGAGCCTAGGTTAAAACACTGGGTACTCTGGGATTATGTTGGACCCATTATGTTGTAAGCTATGTAGGTTTATACGTTGGGCATTATGAGCCCATTGTATTGATCTAGTTGTTTTCCTTTTGGGTTGATGTCTCGTGTTTGCCCAAAAGTTGTCATTAGGAGGTGTAGGTCCAATGGTGCAAGAAACCAGTGGAAATGATAGGATCCTCGGTGTAGTGCACAATGCACCGATATCCTTTCTACTGGAAGAATGCATTATGGATGATTGTGTGGTGTGTGAGTTTGATGTGTTGTGTGTGGTGGACGACAATCAATTTTGTTGATTGTTTCCACCCCTACATGTCTTTTGATGAATGCTTTGTGAGGGTTGGTTAGGCCCGCGACCCTACCAAGAAGTGTTCTTTGTTTGATCTCCTTTTTGTTGCATGGATCTTTCGTTGTGTAAAGGGTTATGACCCTTGAGTGGTTCTTAAGTGTGGTTGTAGGGTGTTGTTGGGTGTGTTCCAAGTACTTGTTGGGGCGAGATAGTCATAGGACCTCTTGCCTTGAGTGCCTTAGTATGGCGTTTTAGAGGGTGAAATTTCCCAACCTTGTCTTGTGTTGTGGAGGAATGACGCTCATGTTTTTGAAAGCTCTGTTTGACCTTGAGGGTATCAAGGAATACCTTGGGTGTGTATTCTCTTTTGGAGTTTTGTTGTTTCCTTCTCCATGCAAGTATCAGATGCATGTTTGCTTGTGCTTTACCTCTTTGTGCAAGTGATTGCTTGATTGACCCTTATGTGGTGTTGGAGTTTCTTTTGCATGCTATATTGAATAGAGAATTGTGAAATATTATAATAGGAAATGAATGAATATGTTGTTAATTATAGAGATTTGTGCATGCTCTCATGTGGTTGATGCATTGTGTGAAAGTGCGTGTGTGATGATGAAACCATGATTACATCCATGCCTATGCTAGAACTGTAAATATCTTGTCTTCTTTCTTTTCTATTGGGTTAAGGAAGATACCCGTCCTTAAGTGTGTGGGGTATTGACACCCGTGGTATGTTGTATCTTAGGAGAAAGTGCTTATGTATTCATGAAGGTTTGTTTTATTAGAATCGAACCTTGGGTAAAGGACCTAAGTCCCCAAGTTGCATTCATAATTATGAAAAAGGTATAGTATAAATAGAAAAATCGTTTTGTAGCAAATAAAAGTTTAGAGAGAAGGAATTAGTGAAACAATTGCATGTTAAAGATAAATGCATTATAGGTGCATATGTTGTTGGTGAGACCTACAGTCCCCAACTTTATTGTTGAGTCTTAAGAGATCATATAGATGTTAAACTATTGTACCTAGATTCAAAATGCAAAAGTTAGATGAACATTGAAATGATAATGTTGCACACCTTGCCTTGAGTAAACATTGAAATGATATTATATTAGGTGTGGCTTTATGATGATTCTTGATGATGTGTATTGGTGCATAAGGCACTATGTATGTTAAATCCATGATTGTGTGATTCAAAGATTTGATGGTGGGATGCTTCACCATGTTGAATGTATAGATTGACAAAGGTGCTTGGTTGGGTTGATTATAGCATAATGTTTTATGTTGAGGTGTGGAGTGGTTCAGTTTTAGAACCATTGATTATGTGTGATTTTATGGAGTTTGTACTAGTGGTGCTTGCAGGCTTCCAGGAGTAAGCCTGACCCTAGGGGGGGAGAATGTAACACCCCTTTGTTTTGGCTCTTTGATCAGCAGTGTTTTCTTTGTAATGGTTGTGTTTGATTATGCTTTGACTTTGGAACTTGGTTGCTTTTGACTGCTATTTGTTAAACGATGTGAATGATATATTTTGATGTGATGATTATTTTACTCTGATGTTACCTTTATGGCATGTTTTGGATTAATTTAGCAAATAACTGATTTAATGATGTTTTATACTTGTGATCATATCATTGATGCTAGAATCACGCTATAATTTTGTATCGGGTGAAGGGGACAGGATTGTATCACTCACTTACGAGCGCCCTACGATTCTGAGATTTCCTCTTCGCGGTGTGTTTGATCATATTATGTATGTATGCATGTTCGATATACTCATTGTTCGCAGGTTGATAGGTACATGACATCGACCTAACTGGTTTCACAGGCTGAGCTTGTCCATTGACCAATGGTATTGATTGGGAGATAGTAACTAGGTTTTCTCAGACAAACCATCACCCTAGTCATAGTGTGTCGCCTGCCTTGTAGTCGGTTAAGTTATGTTATGTTGTTAGCTCTCTCCTTGACCTTGTATTTAAAATTGCAAGTTAAAAGTGATTAAATGGCTTTTGAAATTTATAAAGGATGATTGTTTTGTCTTATTGAGATGTTGGAAAATTAGTGATTAATTAATTAATTTAATTTAGTAATAAAATAATCTAATTTTGAATTAGATTTATTTTATTGACTAATTAAATTAATAGGGATAAATTAAATAAATTTAGCCATGTTGGCATCATTAGATATTTGGATTAAATCAAAAATTAGAAATATGTTTTATATTTTCCTCCTAGAAATAAAGTTGAAAAATAATGTTATTATGAATTGTTGAATTATATTCTGTTAAAATAAATTTATTTGATCTTGGGGTTGTAAATAGATTTTTATTTTAAAAAGGATATTATGCAAATTACACTTGGAAATATAAATTGTTTTATGATTTTGCAAAAATGAAATATCTTCTTTTTAGTAATAAGTCTGGTGGGTGAGTCCATTTTTAGGGCTTTGAAAAATTTGGGGGAGGAGCTTGCATAAGGAAATTAGGATTTCATTTTCATTTTAATTTGAAAAAATGGAGAGTTCAAATTGGAGAGCAAAAATGGGATTGGTTTGGGAAAAATAATTGGTGAAGGGAGGATTAAAAATTTGGAGAAGCCGAATTCAAAAGCAAGGGCAAGATCTCCATTAACAAATCTTCAAGCATTTGGAGAAAACAAAAGGTTTTTTCTTTCCTTTCCTTCTTGTTTTGGTTTCAATTAGTAATAATTTAGAATTTGTCTGTTTCCTTTAAAAGATTCAACTCTTTTGTTGGTAGCCGAAAATAATTCCATCAAAAAAGAAACTGACATTCATTGGGTATTTGAGAAATTTTCATCTTTATTTGGAATTTAGTTTAACTGTATTTTTCCTCGAAATGATTTGCCCAATTTGGGCTCGGAAATATATTATCCCCATAATTTTGCAGATTGAAAAATTGTTTTTATTTTAAAAACTCAATGTGTAAAATTGTGTTCTCGGGTTTGTTCTTCTGTTTTTTCGCTTTGAATGAATATGTAAATTAAAAAAATAAAAAATAAAATTTATTTTTTTAAAGTGTTGTGGGCTACCATTATGTCCCTCATCCATAAAGGCCATATGCTTCCCATGGATGGGAGGACAGAGAGCACCACCTGCATGGCCCCGTGTGGTTAGTGAGTGTACCACCACAGCCCTGCTAGTCATATGTTCAAAGGCCCAAAGGCCTTTCTTTTTTTTATATAAAAAATTAAACTTTTAAAAAAAATTAAGTTTTATTTAATTTTAATATATAATATATATATATATATATATTTATTTATTTATTATAATATTTATATAATATATATATATTATATATTTATTGTAAAATATATATATTATATTTATTAATTTTAATTATGTATATGGATATTAATATATATTTAATATGGATTTTTAAAAATATAATATATATAATGTGTATATATATTATATTTAATGTTTTCTCGTCTTTGCTTTAAATAGTAAAATGGAATTCTATCTTGGAGGTTTTTTAAAATGGAAATATTTAAAGAATAATTTATTTTTAAGATGCGTTTAATTCAAATATAATTTATTTATGGAGTTGATTTTTAATCATCAAGTTGAAATAAACGGAGTTCATTTAATTAATCGAATTATTTTAAATTATGTTTTGATTGGAAATCTTGAAATATTATAATGATATTTTAGAGGTACCCATTTAAATAATAATTTAATGTTTATTTTAAAAGTTGATGTTATAATCGAATATCTTTATTTAGAAATTTCATTATTGATTACCAGGAATAAATAGTAAATCTTAGAAACATAAAATAATGTTCTAAAGACATATGTTAAATGATATTGTAATAGTTAAAAGAGGAGCGTAAAATGATTATCTCATTTGTTGAGATGAAATGAAATAGAAGTCTGATCAAACGTTTCATTTAGAATTTTGACTTTGATTAATTTATTTATCCTGTGATGAATTATGGTTTAAGTGATTTAATTTAAATGCTTATTTATTAAAATATCTTGATTATGAATTTAATAGTGAGACTTAGAGATAACGAATGTTTTATTTAAATCTGATGACATTATTTGTCAAATTTGTGATTTATTTATAATTTGGTTTTGTTTAGTATGAACAATCGTGATAATGAAATTAAATAGACAAGTTAAATGTAGACTATCTTAAGATGATTTTGTTACGAGATAGAAGCTAAAGTGGATTCTATATTCCAATGGATTATTTAGAACGTTGAATTTTAATAGTCAAAGGATATATTTTAAAAAGGGAGATTTTAAATAATCAGGTGCTTTTACTTCAAAGGATGATTTTATTAAAATATGTGATTGGGAAATGAAACATAATTATTGGTTTATACTCCTTAGGTTGTCAACATACTTTGAGCTACAATTGAGCTTATGCGAATAATGTTAGCTATTTACTTAATTTCTTGTGTGACGTAATTGATTGACTTATTAGTTAATCTAATTATTTTGTTAAACAAATGGTTTCATTTATAGTGTATGATCGCGGAAACTAGAGAATGATTGATTTATTATAGTTGAATGACTTATTTACTAAAATGTTTTGATTAGGAAATCTAATTGCGAGTTTAGAGTAATTGAATGGTTGATATATATATATATATATATATATATATATATATTTCAACGTCATGAAAGGAAATGAGTTTATTGATTGGTTTAATTCCAATTCGATGATGTTATTTATTAAAATGTCTTGATTCTGGAATATGGTTGTGAAATTTAGAGTAAGTGATCTGTTCTTTGCATATTTCTATGTCGTGAAAAGAAATGGGATCAATTGTTTGGATAAATGCAAGTCATGAAAACTGTGTTTGATTGGATTTAGGAAATCTGAACAACTTAGTTTATTTAACTGTCTGAAAAGCTTGTAGTGTTATAATGTTCGTCCCCGATGTTGTGGGATTAGAGTGAATGTTTTGAAAGTCTTCCAGATAAGAGTTCATTTATTGGTATGGGTTGTTGTACATGAGTCAACCTTTGATGTGTCTTGGGAAAATGTGCATAGTTACACCATGTTGTTTCACCCAGTTTTCATGAACGGGGATAGTGTGTGTGTCTCCTTTGGATTAGGAGAGGGTTATGTAATTTGTGCCTCCTTTGGATGGAGTGGTATTTTGTATTTTGTTTTCCTCCAGTGTATGGAGTGGATTATGTGACCTTGTTTCCTCCCATGTTTGGAGAGGGCTAGACCTTGTTGCCTCCAGTGTTTGGAGAGGGTCTTGATCTTGTGGTCTTTAGTGTTGGGGTGAGTATCCTTGTTTTATTACCTCCTTGAAATGGAGAGGTCGTGTTATCTTGTTTCTTATTATGGATTTCACCGTGTGGGTTGTCTTAGGAGAGTGGCTTGCAATGGGCACCGACGCACAAAGTGGTGCCAGGATAACCCTTTGTAAGTTGGTTAATTCAGTGATAACTAAATTAAACTTTTAGAAGCTTAGGTTGCATCAAACATTAAACAAGATAATTTGTGCCTCGCTCATGGGCCCAAGGGCTTGTTTTAGACTTGGGATGAGACGGGAAGGCCTGAAATGGCAAGATCATCTATCTTGTCTCCACGAGAGGTATTTGGTTCCGCATGAGTAAGCATTGGTGCCGGGATTTCGGTAGAGGCTACCAGGATAACCCATGGGGTGGGGGCCAGGGCCTAGGAAGATTCCCAGAGGATATCCCTTAACGAGCTATGCGATGACACTCTTCCTAAGTCAGCAGTTTGTATATGTTATATGTGACACTCTTGATCTATTCTATGTCTGGAAGCAATGTAACCTATGTCAGTGTTGTGTGAGTCATACCTAGAGTTGTACGTATGACCGTTCTATTATGTGATGAGGTCTTGTATTTATTTCGTATCAGTTTTGTGTGGCCCGTGCCTAGTGGTAGATGGTCTTGTGTAGGAATTCCTGGTTACTATCTCCTAGCACGGAGGGAGTGGAACCTTTTGGATTTCACGTGGTTGGGTGGCATGCTTCTTAAATTTGTTGGTACTTCTTCTTGTTTGTGAGGTCGTGATTTCTAGCTGGAGAGCTCGTGGGAATCAATTTCTTCTCATGCCTTGTTCTTTCAGTTCTTATTGTATTTTATTACCCCTCAGTTGTTATTGAGGTGGAATTTGTAATATGTAATCATTTTGTTGGACTTGCTTCATTCAGGGAATGAGTGTTGTAATCTTATTGTTTAAATATTGTTAATTGAAGTCTTTTGGTATTTCTTATCCTTCAAGTTGTGTTATTCAGGAGCATGTTGTCCTTACTCTTAAGTGATTAATAATGCATATTAATGCTATTGTTGTTTGGGTTGTAAACTAATCTTTGTCTCGGCCTTAGAGGTTGTTGGCAATGTGTATTCATCTCAAGAAGTGTTATTTGTATTTAAACAATTTTTTTTTTGGTGCATTTTAAGTAGTGAATTGCAACTTCCTCCAGGGCTTAAGTATGTATATAATTTTACTTCCTCTCTATGAGAAAGAAACTCCTTAAATATATGATAAGAGGTGGCAAAATACATAAAGGGATATTAGACACACCTATTCAAAACTACCATTTATAAATAATCAATAATCTAATAGTTATTAAACTATCATTATTTTAAATGGGATATCCTTAATAAAACATATAATATATAAGATTTTATAACCTCATATTACAAGAATATATAGATGTCATAAGGGTATGGCCCCTAATAACATTAAGTACCCCTATCAATTTCTATGAAAGAAAACATGAAGTATCTCAGTAACGTAGGTTTTCTTTAACAAAGATAAACAAGACACAAATATATGTCAAAATGAAGAATATGTATTTTGGACTACATAAAGTCATCATAATTTATAATCCCATTTTTTTTTAAATGATGCTTTATATGAGATCCTATAAATTTTTTATGAGAGTTTGGGACTCCTCAAACTAGCCTCCCCTACGTTCATTATATAGTGCACATAGATCTTATATAGTTCAATGCTTTTACAAGTGGAAGATTTATAGAGAAAATAATTTACAATATGTCCAAATGACTTATGCATATAATTTCTAGAGGTCTTATATTATGTCTGTTAGTTCTTACATTTGGTATTTAGCCACTATCTAGTGCCAATGACATGCACACTCCACTTGAATGACATCACCTAAAGCCAACAATAGATGAATTTAGAGCATATAATTCCTAGAGGTCTTATATTATGCATGTTAAGACTTACATCCATAATTTAGCTACTAGGAGGTGTTATTAGCATGCACTTTCCCTCAATGACATCACCTTAAGGCCAATCACTGCACAAAGGTTTAATATGTGATTGAGATTCCATTCTATTTCTTCTTGATCATATTACACATTTAATAATTAGATGAAAATAACTAGAGAAGTTTTTATGATGGAATTATTTCCCTCAAGTGAAGTGCCCATGATCTTTAATGTTTTCTTATCTTTCTCACTAAAAATAAGTCTTTGGTAAGAGTAAAATAGCTCCAATTATCATATAATAAAGTTGTACTTTCACTAGTATTTAGATAAAAAAAAATCCATTAATATTTTAAGCCATATTGATTCTTCTAGAGCTACTTTTGTATTCAACCTTTTGATTAAAAAAATATAGAATATGGTTTGTTTGGATAATTACTTCATAAGTGTAATAGCTCCTATATTATATTTTGAAGACACATTATTAAGTATATGTTTCTATTAATAGGATCACAAAAATAGTTAGTAACACAATAATAAAATAAAGTCGATTCTTGGTGCAAGAAAAATAAAGATCATGACTAATTATGTTTTAATATACACTTTTTCATTTGCTAATGGGCATATAGTATTCCACATAAATTTAGAAAATAGTCAATTTTATTATAGATAATCTTAGTGATCATTAGATGGAGATCATATGAGATTTTCATGAGCATAAGTACGAATAATTTATCATGTTTCTTTTGAGGAAAAAGTGGTCGTGACACTGAACATATAGTAATGATGCATAAAAAAATTAAGTAATGGGTGAGCTATCCTTTCTAGGCTTTCTCTCCAAATAGTTTATTAGGGTGATAGCCACCCATTATAAGTAGGTGCATTATACTTAATAAGGATTAGAGGATGTTTTCAATACATGAAGGGATAGTTCTTCCATTTTCAATGGCATGTGTGCACTTGGTGAACAATAGCTCATATAAACTCCTAAATATCTCTTATCTTTTTTTTCTTGTGATTTGATCATTTGGTGCTTATGGACCTCTTCTTGCTACCAATTTTGGGTAATGCAAGTATTAAGTTGGGATAAATGTGGAGGAAAGCCTAAACATAATCAACTCATGTATCCATCTCATGAAAAAATCATATTGAATATTTTGTCTTTCTAATAAAAATAGAGAAAATGTATATGCAAGCTACAAGTTTTATATCAATTATTCTTCAAACATAATATTTAACTAAATGAAAGTGGGACCTAAGATACAAGAGAGAATCATAATACACATCTTATAAATTCCAATAGTAACACATCTAACATAGATATTCAACAACATCTCTACTTAAGGGTTTGAATTTATACTCAATTGAAATATCTTTTAAGAATTTTATTGGTTTAAACCAAATCCAAATGTGGTATGATTCAAATGGACATAGGAAAACTAATGATTGCAAATGATTCTTATACTTTGATCCATATCCTAGAACCAAAGCACATGATATAAAATAATAGGTTATTGGCTCTAAATCAAAATATAGTATTAGAAAACATGAAGAATTAAATTAGAATTATCAATTTTAGTTTAACAACTCAAAATTGTAGACATTAGAAATTGCTTTTAACACAAAGCAACTAAAGTTTACACCAACATACAATTGTAATTGTCAAAAGTAAGTAACTATAATAGAAACTACAATAATTCATGCTCTTCTAGTATCCAATCAATAACAATGAAATTATAATCAAAGCGTTCTCATTTTGATTGAAATTAGTTGTAAAAATTGAGAGAACTTGCCTTGTAGTTGGAGTTGTATTCTTAGTTTAACTATAATATGAAAGTCAGGATTAACTAATTCAACATAGATTAAGTCTCTTTATTATAGGATTTTATTGGAATTTATTAAATTTTATGAATGACCTAGAACTGGGTTAATGTGAGATGATATGTTATTCAAAGACAAAGAAAGATCATCTACTTACAACCAAAGAAGAAGATAAATATTATAGACAACCATATCTAAATACAATTTTTTTCATAGAATAATTAAAGGTTTTAACAAGTGCATACAAATCAATTTTCGTTGAGAGTGGCATAGATGACACATGCCTCAATCATAGGACTTACAAATATAGCTTATATCCATAATGTAAATTTGAATGCATAATAAATTGTATGTTGATAAATATTATAGCACAATGCTATCATTATTACTACTAGGCCTATTAAGGCCAATTACTAGGAATTAACATCTGAACCTTCCTTATACCAGGGAGTAAACCTTTAGAAATTATTTTCATAATATAGCCTAATGAATATGACAAACTCTTTTAACTTTCCAACATTGAAGATACAATATAATTTATTCAATGGTATTGCCTCAACTAATCCTATAACATAATGATGCAAGGTATGTCTTTAACCAACCAAATAAGTAAAGAATCATTAATATCCATTAATTCTATACTACAAAATAATCCCATTCAATAACTATTATGAATTATCACTAAAAAACTAATAAGTTGTATCTTCATGAACCTAGTTATCTTTACAAAACAATAAAGCCCAAGTTAAATGATGAAAATAACTTTATAGTTAGGTGGTCACAATAATATCTATATACAAGAGAATAGAGAAAATGGTGAATAGATGCACACACAAGTAACATGAAAAGGACACAAAAGTTTTACCAAACATAATATATTTATAAGTAGAGTTTAACTGGTAGAAACTTTGACTTAGCTTATGTATCATTTTCATTATTTAATAATAAGAATCTCATGACTCATTTATAGTTCCCTTTACCAATCTCGGGTTCCAATAATATTTGACTAGATTCATAAACATAGACATGATAAGCTCTGTATCATTTTTATCATTTAATAAGAATCTCATTATTCATTTACAGTTCCCTTTCCCAATTCCAGGGTTCAATAATATTTGAATAGATTCATAAACATAGACTTGATAAGCTTTGTATCATTTTCATTATTTAATAAGAATCTCATGACTTGTTTATACTTCTCTTTCCTAATCCCAATCCCAAAGTCCAATAATATTTAACTAAATTGATAAATTTAATGTTAGTTGATTTTTGAGTTGTTAGAAAGCCATTATGTGGTTGATGATTGGTGGTTTTTAAATACAAAAGTTGTAGGCAATTATATTTTTTTGACTATCATCTTTTGTGCACCCATGTATCATAAATAATGGTTCGAGTTCAAATATATTTAATAAAAAGAGCCAAAAAATCTCACACTAAATGGGCCACACAAGTATATTAAATGTTCTTGTAATAAATGAAGGCTGATTGGTTTGAGCAACCTAATGTATACAGCTGATACATTATCATATTGGCTAAGTAAAAATGAACTCATGATTGGAACTTGACGTATCTAATTTTAGAAGGAAACCCATATTACATAGCAAAGGAATATTACATAGTTTGAGCCATGCGTATGTTTTAGTAGAGTTACCATGGCTGGAGATAATCCTTCCATTCAACTTTTAACATTAAGGAAAAATCCATTTCCCATAGTATAAAATTATTGCTTTTAAATAGCTAGAGTATGACTACACTCAATCTTATATGGCACAAATACACATCATTTTAATGAGGAAAAATGGTAGAATCATGTTCGTGAGGTACTTTTTATTCAGAAATCATGTTAGTGTTCACATGGGTTAGAATAATTATGTGTGTTAAGTTAAAGTTACTAAAGTGAAGTGAGTTGTAGTAACAAATCACACAACTATTCTAGACATGAGAAGAATTCATTGGGATTATATTTGAGTTTTTAGAACTCATCTAAGTATGGAGTGATTATAGAAGGTATAAAACCTTCTTATAATATAGGAAATGCAAATCCTATATATATGTAATTGTATTGAACAAATGTAATAGAATAACAAGCATAGTAGTGTGTGTGTATAATTAACATCTTAAATTCTATTATGGTATTAGAGCAGACCTAGGAATCCAAATATCTCCACAAATGGATCCAAGTCTCCAATGCGCATCATAGTCCAATATTAGAAAAATCACTATTTTGCTCCTTTACTGTCAGTTAAGTAAAATCATAATTTTTCTCTTGGTTCCTAACAAAAAATAGAAATTCAAAATGTTTTGGAAAGCTTAGATAGAGGAGAACAAAAATTAGAAATGTTTTGAATATATTTTTATATAATAAGAGAGAAAATTTGCATGGAAAATGAGGGACGTGAATGTGATTTCAAAGTGTTCATCTCATGTAAGCCTAGCCATGTAAAGAATTAGCATATCAAACAAAGATTTTGCTATTTTGAGAGAATTACATTTGTAAGGTTTTGTCCATTCTTACTTATTTCATCCACTTATGCATCTTTAAAAGTTTTTATGTGGCTTGGATAATTGATTAAAGTCAAATTTTATGTTGTATCGTCAAAAATGTTAAAATAAATTTATAGGGGGTAGTCGTAGATAAATTAATTCTCATTGAGAAATTTAAAGGTAGAGATTTTCATATGTTGGAAAATACAGATGCAATTACACTTTATAGAAAAAGATCTTTGGGATGTTGTCAAACCTAATTCAGTCTCACCAATTGATGCAAATTAACTTAAGTGGAATATCGAAAATCAAAAAGCGTTGGGGACTATTGACATTGGCTTGTCAAAAACATACCTACACCATATGAATTTCATAAAGTTTGTAAAGATATTTGGGAGTCATTAAACATAACTTTTGAATCTAAAGCAAAAAGTGCCAAGATGACATTGAAGCAGAGATTGTATAAACTAATGATAGAAAAGGTACAAAAATGGTATATCATATAGGTAAATTCCACTCCCTACTAAATGAACTAGTTGACATTAATGAGAAAGTAAAGGATGATGATGCAAAATAAATAATTTTGAATAATATGCCTAAGACTATGTCTAGTATGATTTTTTATATTTTAAGCAAGGTAAAAATTAGTTTTGAAGGAGTAATCTCTACTCTACTTGACCAAAATGAATTCTTAGAACCAGAAGAAGTATTATATGTACAAAAAAAGGGTAATTATAAATCAAAGATATTCCTCCAAAAGGAAAAATCAATTGTTACTATTTTAAAGAAGCAGGACATGCAATTTTGAATTGTAAGAAGAGGGAAAAATATCTATAGGATGACAAACTAGATCAAAATGCTTACTTGGTTGAACAAAAAAATTGGGAAGAATATGCAAATGATTAAAAACTTCTTGTCCTAGTGATGAAGACTTTCTATTTTAGATATATTTAAAATGGTGGTTGGAGGCATTGGAGGAAGGAGGCTAAATAGCTCCTCTCATTAGACACTAATGATGAGGTCACTTTTGTATTAGTGGTAGTTCATTTAATTTTAATATTGCATACAAAATGAAAAATTGTAAAGATTCCCCTACTAAGTTTGAAAAGAGGCTCAAATGTAGATATCATAATTGATATTATAAATAGTTGTATAGGAGAGAAACTGACTATATAGATCCTCTAACTGCTAGAATTCTTGGAAGTGTGATCGTTGGTGATAAATTCACTAGAAGTGAAAATAAGCTAAGTTCTTGTATGTAGGTGATCATGCACAATAAGATCTAGATAGCAATTTGTAGACCTAAAAGCCTACATATGCATACAATTATGTTTCTAGTGCAGGTGATGTACTTTCTATCCATGTTCACAGTAAGGGAAGAAATTTTAGGAAATCATGTTAGTATTCACATGAATGAGTGAATACGGTGAAGTGAGTTGTAGTAAAAACTCACATAGCCATTCTAAGAATGAAAATAATTGGTTGGGATTATATTTGAGTTTTTAGATCAAATCATCTAAGGAAGTGGTTATAAAAAGTATAAAATGCTTCCTATAATATAAGAAATTAAGATCTTTTATATATGTAATATGTATTGAATGAATGCAATGAAATAACAAGCATAGTATTTTGTGTGTAAAATTCACAACCTAAATTTTATTGTTTTCAACTACAAACATGAGGTCATTTAAGGATGCTCTTGAAGAATGCTAATGCATATAGACTATATCAAAGTAAGGTGTGTTGGTTCTTGGTCCCCATGAATAAGATTATCAAATAGAGTATGTAGTGATTATGGATATAGAGTAACATTTAGATATAGAACCTAATATGATTATTGCATAGAGTATGTATGTAGTGATTATGAATAGAGAGTAACATTTAGATATAGAACCTAATAGGAGGTATTAAACCCCCCCTTTTTGAATAATCATACATAATACTCCATCATCACATGACTCTATCTATATTTCACATCATATTGCTTCATCCCCAGAGGAGACATTAAATAATATATGTAATAGTTGGGTGACCATGCATATAGAATTAAAAGCTTTGCACAGGGATGCACTTGAGTCTTCAATGCTTGTTTTACTTGTGCATATTACATTTTTATGCACTACTATGTTTGTATCATGAAGACAAGAATTGTGATGTATCTCAAACCATTTTCTATTGTGACATAAATTTTTCAATATTATCCTAGATGACACAATTACTCCAAAATTTCTTAAATTTAAGTGCTTCTCATCTATAAAATTTCAATGAAATGAATATTAGAACCATTTATCTCTCTAGAATTCTAGGTTATGTGGATCCCAAGTTCATGAGAAGCCACCAATTTAAGAGTGGTGTGTATATATTGTTGTATATTTTCCAAAAAGTTATCTCAAGAAAGTTAGTGTCGATAGTTTTAAGGATAATAATTTATTAACATACTAAAAATTAGAGAGTGGTTGCTTCAAATCTATACAACTAGTCACATTATGCCCCTTTATATTTATACATGAATTGAATATTTCTTTTAAGAATATTAACTTGAAATATGTAAATATGAAACATTACCATTTATTACTGCTTTGTAATTAGCACTCTTTGATGATATTTTTTAGGAAAGTTCATAGAATTATTTAGGTAAGAAGTGTTACAAAGGATTATTGACATAATTATGTTTAAAAAATAGAAAAAAACACACTAGGAATGTTTGGTTTATATAAATAAATTGTAAATGTGGTTAGGGAAAATGATCTTTCTAGATTGACCTTTTAGAAGTTATACAAAAAATACATTTGAATGGTAGGCTTATGGAAATTTTAAAACTATGTAAGTTGAGAAACTTGTAAAAATGATTAGTTATTGCCTAATTTGGCTCTAATACTATGTTAGAAATTAGGATCTTAGGATGTAAAATATTATAAATTAAATGAAAAATAAATTATATGAGAACTATACAACTATATATTTAACACATTACACAACATATACATGGGGAAAACCCTTTCGAGTAAAAAATACCATAAAGTATCATTTCACTATAAAATGCTTATAGAATGATTTATTAAAACATAAATTGATTCTAGGGAGCCATTTCTCTTTAGTTCCACATGCCTAATAATACCTCTTTCAACATGCATAGTGATAGAATTCAATATTCATCTCTAGATTCACAACCCTCTTAATGAGAGGGAATCTCCTTAAATATAGAAGGGGTGGAAAAATACTTGAAGGGGTATTAGACACTCCTATTCAAAACTACCATTTATAAATAATCAATATCTAATAGTTATTAAACTATAATAATTTTACATGTGACATGCTTAATAAAACATATAATATATAAGGTTTAATCTTATATTAGAATAATATATAAATTTTATAATAGCATTACCCCTAATAAAATTGTGTTCTAATAGTGGGAGGAATGAATAAGGGAGATGATAGAGAGGAGGTATATTATCCTTGTAGGAAGAGATAGAGGAGTAGTGGAGATAAGTGGTAGTATCATAGGAGGTCGAATTGGTAGAGAGAAGGATGGTATTAATCCCATAGGTGAAGTTGGTGGATCAAAGAAGAAGAGTGGTAATCAGGGGAATTCAATAGAGTAGTATTTCCACAAAGTGAAGGAGTTAGAGAGTGGAAGTCCTATAGGAAGAGGTGAAAATGGAGTGAATAAGGAGAGTGGTCATCCTATTAGAGAAGTTGGTCTAGAGTGGTAGTCTTGCAAGGAGAGACAAAGGAGTTAGAGTAGTAGTCCCAAGGAGAAGATAGTAAATACGTTGGAGAAGGTAGAAATGAGAAAAGAGTCCAATTTCCCCATAGGTTAAATTATACAAAATATAGAATCCAAATTGGTAGAATTGTAAGGTAGGTGGTATCTTTGATAGTAGAGTAATATTTAAAAAGTGACATTTGTACTAGTAGAGTGATAAGTAAATAGTGACATCTCTACTAGTAGAGTGATAGTTAAAAATGTTATCCTTGATATAAGGGTGAGGGCCCTATTACCAACCCTCACTAAATAAGAAAAAAATAGTACATAAAAACTAATTATTGTATAGGAAAATAATATATTTTATTCAAATAAATTTAGGATAAATGAATTTTTTTATCTTAATTAAAGAGTTTAGATTGATAAATGCTTATAAATTAAATAATAACATTTAATTATAAATTTTATGAAGATATACTCTAACAAATTTCTCAAGTTTTTAGATACTTAGAGATATTAAATAATGTATTTAGTTGGATGGAGATGCCAACATGTGGCACACATCCCTTAATTTAGTTATATTGGGTCATGTGGATAACTTGTGTCATTGATTATATCAGGTGATGAGTAGGTCTTCATTAAGATTACCCCTCCATTGTATTATTAGGATGAGGTCTATATAAAGGAGGTGATTATCATTGTAAGGATATGTATGGAGTACAATATAGCGCGGAGTATAATTTTCTAAAAGGAGTATTCTATAGTGTTACCCTAACTTAAGGGTTTACTCTATTTCTTCATATATAGGATATGATAGAATCTTGGTGTACATGAACATCTCTTGTGCTATGTGAGCTCTATATTATTCTTTATATTATTTCCATCATTAAATGTGTGGATCTTATTACAAGTTAACTTATAAATTTAATTAGAATCTTGTGTAACACTAGAAGAATGTTATTGAATCAATAAATTCTTTGTTTACCAACTTGGTTCACTTTTGTGACTATCAAATTAATCTTGATGATTGTGGATTTGAATCTATCCATGGATATGAAATTTTACACATAAATCTAATAATTAAATGGATTCTTGAACTTAATCACCTTGATGTATGTACCTATTTATACAAAGGTGTGGTACCTACAAACAACATTGAGGAACTTTCTAAGCTATAGGATTCATTGTCAAATCCTATTACCAATTCAACAATATAGAACCAAAAATTGAAGATAACACAAAAACATGCAATGATTCCTAAATATTGATGTAAGTAGATGATGTAGTGATGATGATATGTAAATGATCAAATAATAATTCTATGAGGATCTTGCACAATTTTAGATATGTAATAGTGAAGTACTTGGTTTTTCCTTAAATACAAAACCTTTAAACATGTCATGCCCTTAATCCTAGAGTGTGCATAGGACTATGAGTAGGTGGATTTTGGCTACCTTAACTATTAGTTAAGTTATATGATAATTATTATATTCTTATTTAGATATTTAGGTTTTACTAGGTGTTATATGTAAATGTCTAACTTGGCATGGGTGTAGCTAAGGCATAGTTAGATTGTAAGAACCCTAGTTCTCCCAAACTGAAACTCTACACTTCTGAATGATGACTTCTAAATTTTGTGTTTTGATTGTTTTTGGTTTTTTATGATTTTTTGGTGTTTTTGAGAGATATATATATATTTTTTTAGTATTTTCAATATAAGATGCAATAATTACAAATGCAAAGGAAAAATGCTCAACTCCAGAATTTAAAGAAACTACAAAATGCATATGCTGCAAAGATATATCTTTATTGTATTTTTATTAGAAAATCCTTTTACAACAAAATGCATACCTAGAAGTGAAGTAAGATAGAAATTTGGACTACTGGCAAAAATGGTAAATTTGATAATGAATTGATTTGTTGCTGATATGACTTTCTCTACCTCAAAAACCTTATGAAATTCCTCCATGGATGTAGCCGCCCATGATAAAGAAAGAATAACTTAAAAAGGCAAGGCAGTTTGGCCTAAGGTAAACACGTCGAGGCTAGAAGATGGTACAACTGGCCTGATTTCAGTTTGTACGACCTTTGGAGAATACACCTAGCAATGAATGAATGCCACCCTTATGATGTTTGATCTTCTCAAAAAAATCTTCTTAAAACCCCTTGATGAAACCTTCACAATATTCACACAAAGTTGACCTCTAAGTGAAGCAAAACTGATATACAATCTTCAGTTGATGTTGTACAACCTCAAAAAGCAAGAACAATGAAGAATGAACGTTCTCCAATGTTTGAAAGCTCTAGAAATGTAGAAACCCTAGGTTTCTCTCCTCCAACACCAAAGTTATCGTAAAGGACAAGTTATCAAATGCTTAAGAGATGAATCAAACTTTTCTTTGGCTTCCTTATATATTCTTCTCAAAAGGTCGATCCCTCCAAAATGCCTTTTGAATCATTTAAAATAATATTTAATTTCACTTTGGTTTAATAAAATAATATCTCAAGTTGGCACCCAAGCAATTAATTATAAAATGGCCCCCTTTTTAATGTCTCCATGACCCCATTAGACATAAAGTGCAAATATAACATTATTTTATAAACTTGTGATATTAATTATTATTAAAGTCACCTTTAATAATAATTAAACGTTATAACTTGTGCAATACACCTTATTTCTTCAAGCCAACTAAACTCCTGGATCGACACTACCAACACAACACATTCAAGTGACCTACTATAAATAGTAACCTTGGACTCCCATGACCTAATGACTTACTATAAATAGTAAGTGTGTGAAACTGAGTCCTGAAACACCAAATGAAGGACAATCCTAAACCAATTGAGCTCTAGAGAAGAGTGCTACCATCAATTGACCAAGTATCTGCCTCAAAAGACCCTCTATCCAATCCTATTAGCCTACGAGGGTCAATTGATAGGCTAATCCCACTAATAACTGATGTCTAGCTAGAAGGGGACATTACAGTCTACCCTCCCTAAAATTGCTTGTCCCCAAGCAATCTCAACTCCAGATGCTACAAGATGTCCTTGCTCTCCCATGTAGCATCCTCTACCAGCAAGTCCCTCCACTTAATCAAATATTCCATGACGACCTGTTTCCGCAATTGCCGCTCTCTAAAATATATGATGGCCTCAGGTACTATAATCAATTTCCCCTCATCATCTAGGGGTGGTAAAGATGAAGAGGGAACAACATGATGTCCTAATGCCTTCTTGAGGCACGAAACATGGAATACATTATGAACCGTGCTATCTGTTGGTAGGTCCAACTCATAAGCCACCTCACCTACCCTCCTAATAATCCTAAAAGGACCATAGTATCATGGCTTGAGTTTCTCTACACCACTCTTCCTAAGAGTGGATTGACGATAGGGCTGCAACATCAGATACACCAAATCCCCTACCTCAAAAGAACACTCAACTCTCTTTTGATTTGCATACTATTTTTGCTAATTTTGTGCCTTTTGAATGTTCTCTCAAAGAGCCCTCATGATATCCTAGTTCTCCTGCAATAGATCACCAGCATTAGGCACCCTACTATCACTTAATAGTAAATCAAGAAATTTGGAACATCATACCCATATAATTCCATAAACGGTGTCATCTAAATTGACAAATGGTGAGTGGTGTTATAATAGTACTCACAAAGATGAATCCACTTCACGCAAGCCTTTTGCTACCATGCTATATAGTTCCTAAGGTATCCCTCCACCCATTTATTTACAATCTTCATCTAGCCATCTGTCTGTGGGTGGTAGCTAGTGCTCAGAGTAAGCTCAGTTCCACAAAGTCTGAATAGCTCCTACCATAAATGACTCAAGAACCGACTATACTTGTCACTGAAAATACTTTGAGGTAACACATGCAACCTGAATACCTCACAGAAAAACAACTTTGCTACCTATGTAGCTAAATATGTAGCAGCAATCGAGAAGAAATGAGCATATTTCATGCGCTGATCAACAACCACATATATGCAGTCTCCACCCTAGGCTTTTGGCAAGCCCGTAATGAAATCCATAGACAAGAATTCTCACTTCCTATTAGGAATTGGAAGTGGCTGAAGTAACCCTGCAGGATAGGTATTTTTCTGTTTATTCTGCTAACAAATAGGGCACTCTCTAACATATCAAAGAACATTTGAATTAAGACCTTTCCAGGTGAAACAATCCTAAATCTTCTTGTAAGTCTTAAAGTAACCGAGATGACTAGCCATAGGTAAATCTTGAAAGGTTCTCAACACATTGTTCTTCATTTTTGATCCTGGGACCAAGAATATTCTCCCTTTGTAAATGATGAATTCATTCACAATAGAGTATCTATCATCTTGCACTAACCCATCAATAATGCCAGAAGCCCACAGATTCTTGGCATACTTTGCAATGATCAAATGTATCCAACCCTTTGAAATATCAACCATGGAGCTCAAATGCAGTCGACGAGACAAGGCATCAACAACAACATTCTGGGTCCCCTTGACATAAGCAATGTCAAAGTCATATGGCTGCAAATTATTTACCCACTTCTGCTGACGACCATTAAGATATCACTACCCTAGGAAATGTCTTAGGCTGTTATGATCAGTCTTAACAAAAAATTTGCTTCCAACAAGGTACTGCCTAAATTTAGCCAATGTGTGCATGATGGCTAACATTTCCTTGTCATATATGTTATAGCTCCTCTCAGGTCCCCTTAGCTTCCTACTCTCAAAAGTAATAAGATGCTTATCTTGCATAAGAACTGCACCAATTCCCTCTCCAGAGGCATCACACTGAAGCTCGAAGGGCTGAGTAAAATTCGGTAATGCAAGGAATAGACAAGTAGTCATCATCTGCTTAAACTTCTCAAAACACTGCTATGCCTTAGGATTCCAGGAAAACACACCCTTCTTCGTCAAGTTTGTAAGTGGTGTTGCATGCTGTGAATACCCACTAACAAAGTGATAGTAGAAGCCACACAAACCTAAAAACCCATTGAGCTGAGTAAGAATCTCAGGAGTAGGCCACTCAATGATAGCTCAGACCTTGTACGGATCCATGCAAACTCCCTTTGCACTAATGATATGACCTAGGTACAATAACTCGGTCATGCCCAAATCACATTTAGACTCCTTGGCATACAAGGAATCTCTACCAAGAATACCCAACACTGTATCCAAATGGGAAATATGCTCCTCATAATACTTGTTGTAAACCAAGATGTAATCAAAGAAGACAAGAACAAATCTCCTCAACTGTAGCTTGAATAATTTTCATGTAGTGTAATTGAAACGTGGCAGGGCATTGGTTAAACCAGTGGACATAAACACAAACTCAAAATGTCCATAGTGGCATCTAAATGTTGTCTTCTCTATGTCCTCGTTTTGACCCTGGATTTGATGGTAACGGGGATTCAAATCTATTCAAGAAGGTAGCAAGTACCATGAAGCTCATCAATCAGTCTCTATTGGAATATATGAGGAATATGGCAATTTGTTCTTAGTCGCCCCTTCTTGGTTAAAACCCAATACTTGTAAACCAAGATGTAATCAAAGAAGACAAGAACAAATTCTCAACTATAGCTAGAATAATCATTCATGGTGGACTAAACGTAAGGTAAGTACTGGTTAAAATCTAATGGACATAAAAAAGGAACTTAAAATGTCCATATAGTGGCATCTAAATGTTGTCTTCTCTATGTCCTATTCTTTGACCCCAATCTGATGGTAACCAAATCTCAAATCTATCTTCGAGAAGTAGCAAGCACCATGAAGCTCATTAATCAACTTGTCAATATGAGGAATATGGCACCTATTCTTAATCGTCCTCTTATTCAAAACCCTGTAATCAATGCACATCCATAGGGAACCATCTTTTTTCTTCACCAAAACTACTAATGAAGCAAAGGGATATTTGCTCGGTCTAATGTGTCCCATAGTAATCAACTCTTTTATTGTCTTTTCAATTTCATCTTTCAGCCACTTAGGGTGCCTGTAAGGAGTGATCATCACGCGTTTGGCACCCTCCTCCAACACTATTATGTGATCAATCCCTCTATTTGGAATTTCATTAAACACCTTAGAATGTTTAATCCTCAACTCCTATATATCAGGATGATAAACTAGTTTTTGTTGCTCCTCCTGTGATGGCATCAACATACACTCAACTGCCCACTCAACCATGTCATGGCATATGAGTCTCTCCATCCTCTTGAAAGATATCATCCTGAAACTACTATCTCTAATTGATTTCAATAGATGATTCTTCCCATCAAACTTGAATCTCATCTCCATCTCTCGAAGGTTAAGGGTAAACTCTCCTATGGCATGTAACCATTTCATCCCTAAAACCACATCTGTGCCTCCCATATTCACCACATAGAAATATGCCTTAAAATCAAAGTTGATTAGGTGAATAAGGAGGTCTAAAATAATTCTATCACACTTAAGAGTGTAACCATTAGCAACCTTCACTCTTATACCTTCAAATTCCTCTATTTGTATCTCATGTTTATCAACCTACCTAGCATCAATAAAATTGTGCCTAGCACCTGTGTCAAGCAAGGTAATGACCTTTTGACCAGCTAAGAGCCTATGCATCCTGAAGGAACCCTCATGTTGTATGCTAGAGAGACATGCTTCTTGAAGCTTCACTTCCTCCTCCTTTTCAGCCTCATTTTCATAATTTTCCACCCCAGACTCTTCTTGATCAGTTTGCTGGTCTAATTTATCATATTCAAAATCCTCGTAGAATACCCACATTATTTAGTTGGCCTTTCCCTTAAGGCCTCAAAGGACAATCATGATTTGCATCGTAGGGTCCCTTGCAATATAAACACAACTTATTTTTATGCAAATCATTAAGTGTTTCTTGGTCTAGTGGAGTTGTTGATTTATTTTTTGAATATGATTTTTCCATATTTTTAGAGAATGACCTACTGTCCTTGGATGATGAAGATACTTTGGATGAGAACTTGCTTTGTGGGGCTGCAAGTTACATGGTTCTAGCCTTCCTCATTGCTTCTTGGAGTGATTGGGGATCAAAATCTTTTATCCATCCTCTTAATGGCTCCAATAGGCCTTCAATAAAAAAGATGACTAACCTTCTTTTAGCGATATTGGAAACCATAACTGAAAGTTTCTAAAATTCACCAATATACACCTCCAAACTCCCCACTTGCTTGAGTTGAGAAAGTCTCTGAAATATAGTTATGGGTCTTTCTTGTCAAAGCGCTCAATCAACCTGTCAATGAATTCCTGGTAAGAGGTAATGAGGTTATGTTGCAAAGTGACCATCCCATGGTGCCACCAATCATGAGGTACCCCATCCAAGTGCAAAGTTGCATAATTCATTGCATCCTTCTCCACCATAGGCTGAAGAGTCAAGAAGGTATCTAATTTGTGGACCCAAGCTTGTGTTGTGACCTTCCCACTGCCATCAAATGTTGAAAGTGTGAGCTTGCTTGTACCATGTCTTTGATCCCTGTTTTGGTTCCTTGGTATCCTTTCTTGCCTTAATTTGTAATTCTCTCTCCTTTGACTCATGAATCACCAATTTCATATGCTTTCCCTTTGTGGTGTTAGTAAATCCCTTTCATCGCGTGAGTTGTCATGACATTATTCAGATAATTCATCTTCACCTTCACTCAACATTCCCTTCTTTTGGCTCATTCCTCAGAAATGTAGGAAACATAGGTCTATCTATGGTACGAGTGCAGTGGGTGCTTGTTGTGCCTGGGAGTTCCAGCAACACTACCATTGTCTCCCTATTTGTGATTGTGTCTTCTAGAAGTGTTCATCTATTGTATAATTACAGTGAGTTGCTGCAAGACATCTTCCACATGTTGTTTCCCTACTGCAAGTCCTCTCACAATTTCTCTTGCCTCTCTTTCTTCATTATTATCTTCATTTCTCAGTGGACTACCACCTCTCCTGTCACCCATTATATCCTGCTGTGTATCAACTATTTGATTTTCTAGTTGTTCTGCCCTTCTACTAGTATAATACCTATGTGGACCAATCTCTAGTGGCTACATAAGATACCTTAACCCTACAGGCTGGCAGGATTAAAGCTCTGATATTGCTATAAGAACCCTAGTTCTCCCCAAAATGAAACTCTGCACTTCTGAATGATGACTTCTGAATTTTGTGTTTTGATTGTTTTTGGTTTTTTATGATTTTTTGATGTTTTAAGATATATTTGCTTTTTTTGTATTTTTGATATAAGATGTAATAATTACAGATGCAAAGGAAAAATGCTCAACTAGAGAATGTAAAGAAACTACAAAATGCATATTCTGCAAAGAGATATCTTTATTAGATTTTTATTATAAAATCCTTTTACAACCATATGCATGCCCGAAAATGAAGTAAGATAGAAATTTGGACTATTGGTAGCAATGGTAAATTTGATAATGAATAGATCTGCTGTTGATATGACATTCTCCACCTCAAAAGCCTTATGAAATTTCTCCATGGATGTATCCGCCCATGATAAAGGAAGAATAGCTCAAAAAGGCAAGATGATTTGGCCTGAGGTAAACACGCCAAGGCTAGAAGATGGTATGGCTGGCCTGATTTTAGTTTGTACGGCCTTTGGATAATGCACCCAACAATGAATGAATGTTTCCCTTATGATGTTTGATCTTCTCAACAAATTCTTCTTAAAACCCCTTGATGAAACCTTTACAATATTTGCACAAAGTTGACCTTTGAGTGAAGCCAAATTGATAGACAATCTTCAGTTGATGTTGCACAACCTCAGAAAGAAAGAACAATGAAGAATCAACGTTCTCCAATTTTTGAACGATCTGGAAATGTAGAAGCCCTAGGTTTCTCTCCTCAAACGCCAAAGTTATCATAAAAGACAAGTTATCAAATGCTCAAGAGATGAATCAAACTTTTCTTTGGCTTCCTTATATATATTCTTCTCAAAAGGTCGATCCCTCCAAAATTCCTTTTGAATCATTTAAAATAATATTTAATTGCACTTTGGTTTAATAAAATAATATCTCAAGTTGGCACCCAAGCAATTAATTATAAAATTCCCCCCTTTTTAATGTCTCCATGACCCCATTAGACATAAAGTGCAAATATAACATTATTTTATAAAATTATGATATTAATTATTATTAAAGTCGCATTTAATAGTAGTTAAACGTTATAAATTGTGCAATACACCTTATTTCTTCAAGCCAACTAAACTCCGGGATCGACACTACCAACATAACATGTTTAGGTTCCTTTCTATAAATAGTAATCCTGGACTCACATGACCTAATGACTTACTATAAATAGTAAGTGTGTGAAACTGAGTCCTGAAACACCAAATGAAGGCCAATCTTGAACCAACTGAGCTTTGGAGAAGAGTACTACCATCAACTGACCAATTATCTACCTTAAAAGACCCTCTATCTAATCTCATTAGCCTACAAGGGTCAACTGATAGGCTAATCCCACTGATAACTGATGTCTAGCTAGAAGGGGACATTACATAGATATATATAGGAGCTAGAGGTAAGTTTATTATCATTAGATTGTGAATTATATTCTCATTGGAGATAATTGGAGGTTTCTCATCTCAAAGTGACTTATTACTCTTAGTTATTATCACACATTTATATAATATTTCATATATCATATTCCTCTCTTTTGCAAGTTATTTCATGTTGCAAATGATATTAGAGCATGATCTTGGTACCATAAAGGCAATAAATAAAGCATATGTTTTCGATCTTGGTGATCATTTTGGGATGTGTATATATATATCATATTTTGTTGAGTTTTTAAAAAAATTAAAAGGTTTTTCAAGGTCATGTTGAGAATAATACAATATAATTTTAAATAAATTAGAGCATAATTTAAGGAGTTATGGTAGAATTAGGGTTACATTAGGTTTCCACCAATTTATCTCCCAAGGATGAAATTAAATGAATATTTTCCTTATTTTTAATTGTTGATAAAGGAGGAAATTATACACATATAGTCCTAATTTTAAGGAATTTAGATCATATATAATGAAGTTATTAAAGAATTAGATTTTCCACTCAGTTCACTACAAAGGAATAAAATTAGTGAATTTCACGTAGATTTTTTTTGGGAAGATATATCTTAGCCCCAGTAAGTTACAATTAAAATTTTAGAATATTTGGATTTACTTTGTGTGATTTATTGTAAAATTATTTTTTAACATCATGACAAGGCCTACAACAAGAGGCAAAGAGAATGTTGTCACACTTGGACAATCTCTAGATAAGGATGATGTAGAAGTTAGGATATTACTCATAATGATGAAATAAACAAGGTTAATAAATTTTTCAATGAAGAAGGAGGTGAATGCAATAATTTCATTAGTGAAAAAGGCGATGATTGAAGGAATCTCATCAATGGAGGAGATGATTGAGGGAATTTCATTAGTGTAGAAGGATATGGATAGATTATCAAGGAAAATGGAATCCCTTATTTACAGTATGAATTATAAGGGACAAGATTCAAATAATTTAAGGTTGAAGATAACTATTTTAAGGGATATGAATTTTATGTGTATGACTTAGATCTCAAGAAGGATTAGCACTTAATTAATCCTATTTCTAGGAATTTCACACCAAATTTGAATATGAGAAAGTTTGATGGAAATGATGGACAACCAATTGTCTTTTCCAAATGGACAAGTTATTTAATCTTCATGTCATGTTCCATGTCAAGAGAAGGTGATAATGGAATTTTTAAATACTTGGAAGGAGAATAATTTATTTGCTATCATTGGTTATGTGAAGAAAACAAAAAGAAGGGTTGTGGGGTCACATTATCAATTTCTCCAAAGGAACTTGCTACACATTATGGAGAAAATTTTATGGATAGAAACTTTTACTAACTAAAATAAAGAAAACAAGTATGGTCAAGGATTTTGATACTCGTCAATTTCAAACCCTATGTTTAAGAGTGGAGAATATTACAAAAATAAATTGAAGGAAATATTTCTAGGAGGTCTAAAGGACCACATAAAATATGAGGTATGCTTGTTCCAAACAAAGTCCTTATCCCAAGAAATACTTATGGAAAGGAAAGTTGAGGAATTTTTTTGGCCAATAGATGACAAGGGATTGCAAACATAAGAGGAAGGAGCTCTCCTACACAATCATTGTCTTAGCCTACAAATTTGACTTCACAACAAATTGAATAGAAGAGATCAAAAGGGTCATGTTTTAATTGCAATAGAAAATATATTCAAGGTCATAAATGTGTTGAAAATTTAAATATTATACATTGAAGGTCCAAATGAGAAATAAGAGGATGAAAGGGTAATATTAGATGGCGGAAATGAGATAGAAGAGGAATCTAGATATACTTACCCGATCATCTCTTTTCATGCACTTGCTAGAATTAGTGCTCCAAAAACTCTTAAAGTGGTGGGTTTCCTAAAGAAAGAGAGAGTAACAGTTTTGATTGACTTAGGAAGCACTCACAACTTCATTAGCAAGGAGTTAGCTCCTCATTTAAATTGTTTTATATATCTTGCTCTAGAATTACAAGTTTGAATTGCAAATTGGGGTGTTGTCAATTGTTCTTAAGAAAATTACATAGCATTAAATTAACCATGGGAGAGTATCAACTTGATTTCCCAATGCTTTATATTCCAATGAGTGTGATAGATATAGTATTGGGAGGATGTGGCTCACTAACTTAAAAAATATTGAGATAAAATTTTAGGAGTTATTCATGAGATTTTAGTTAGAAGGAAAGATAGTGGAGCTAAGAGGGTTGCATGCAAGGTCCCCATAGATGGTAATCTCTCATCAAATGTAAAATTTTATTAAGAAAGGCGCTAATAGATTTGTGGTCCAAATTTTCATCAATAGCCTATCAATTAAATGCTCCTACCCATCAAGATGTACATGAAATTATAGATCATCACTCAGTGGTTAAATGGATATATGCCTAAAGGACTACCTCCTAAGAGGGATCATGATCATGCCATGTAACTAGTGTTTGGGAGCCAACCACCCAACATCAAGCCTTGTAAGTACCCATGTATAGAAAAAAATAAGATTGAAAAAAATGTTAAGGATATGCTAGAGAAAGGTATTATTTGGCATATTCAAAGTGCTTACTCATCTCCTATGGCGATGGTGCATAATAAGGATCAAACTTGAAACATGTGCATAAACTACAAAATGTTCAACATGTAAACCATCAAAGATAAGTTTCCTATTCAAATCATTGATGATTTACTAGATGAATTGAATGGAGATATACTTTTAAACAAATAGATCTTAGATTAGGTTATCACCAAATTCAAATTAAGGAAGATTATATTCAGTAGAAAATATTTAGGACTCATGGGGGTCATTGAGTTTCTTGTGATACCATTTGGTCTTACTAATGCTCCATCTACATTTCAAAGTTTGGTGAATTCCATATTTAAGAAAATTTTGAGGAAGTTAAATTATTAGTGTTCTTTGATGGTATATCATCCTAAAAGAATGATTATCAACACTCAAGAGAACAATAATTCTCTATTAGTGGATTCTCTATTAGTGGAATTATTAGTGTTCTTTGATGATATATCATCCTAAAAGAATGATTATCAACACTAAAGAGAACCATAATTCTCTATTAGTGGGTCACATCCTTGGTCCAAAAGAATGTGGTTTCCACTTCAGAGAGAGAAAGTTGAAAGCTCCACCATGACCTTGGTTATCAACATTCAAGAGAACCCATAATGCTCTATTAGTGGGGTCACACCTTGGTCCAAAAATGTGGTTTCCACTTAGAAGAGAGAAAGTTTAAAGCTCCACCATGACCTTCTTTATGGTTACTACACAAAAAAGTGACTAGCTAGCCATATAATATGATAAATAATAGAAAGTAAAAAGTATGAAATTCCAACCTTTTGAAAACAAAGAATATCTAGATCTATAAATATTTTGTTGAAAATATCCTTATACTATATATTTTCTTGTGAGATATGTCAAACCTCATATATACCATGAGATAATTCATTCTAAATGCATATAATAAATATGGAGCTTATCTAGAACTACATAGCTATTTTGTAATAAATCTCCCTCCAAAAAATGGTTAGAAATTCCTTGTTGAATAATTGGAGTGAAATTTCACCTTTTATCTAGCACACATTCTTCATCCTCAAGACTTTTGGTTGGGCTTTGTGAATGTTTGGAAATAGCCCTACAAGAAGGAAGAGGTGACTAAAATGGACTCTCAACTTGAGAGGATGGAACACTAGTTGGAAGAGTGTAGACTTAAGCTTGCTAGCCACCTTGGAAGACTCTCTTTGAGAAGCAAGGATAATATCCTGCTCTTTATCTAGGGATTTTTAGACTATGGTGGCCAAAGAATTTGAAGAAACCTCATTATCAAAAGTTTGTAATTTTATCGCATTATTCAAGTTATTTTTTTGGCTTCCAACTATTGCACATCCCTCCTCTTTTTTGAGAGGAGGATCATCCCTTGAAGGCTTAGGCCCAAGTTTGGCTCTATAGGTAATAAGGGGACAACCCTTGGTTTTGAATTTAGAGGATTGACATCTATAACAAATTTTAGGCAAGTTAAGGAAAATTACTCTTTGGGTGTGGCCCATTTGCCCAATTTGAGCATCCATGAACTCCTTTAATTCTTTAGAGAAATCAATCTCAATGTAGATTTTTTTTGTGGGTAGGAAAATAAAAATTTGTTGGGTTTGATGCAAATGATATGGCAAAAATAGATCACAATAATGTCCAAGTAAGGCCAACAAGGAAAAATAAGACTAGAGAACTTGATCCATACAAGCATCTATATGGATCTCTCCTCAAAAACAACAAAATCCTATGTCCAAGGTGTAAACACTAACAAGGAGCTATCCATGTACTAAAGACAATGCTTGAGGATGACTTTTATATAGGTAGGCTCCACAAATCTACAAAGAAAAAATCTCTTAGTGAGGTTTTGGACATCATCATGTGGATCCCATGTGGGATATAGGCCTTGTTGACCCATTCTTTAAGCATGCTTTCAAAGTGAATCTTTTTACAAGATAACCAATTAATATAAAAAAATTAAGCCATTATAAACATTATCAAAATTTGAAACAGACAACACTATATTAGTTGGAGATTTAAAATACATAATTTGTTAAAAAAAATTAAAATGTAAATCTAAAAATGCTTTAAAATAGCTATTATCCTACACTTTCAAACCAGCAACAACTCCTACACAATTAAAATTTAAAAACTATAATCACTAAAAAATAAGAAAAAACAAAAAAATAAATAAATATGAAACTATGCTAAATCTTACTATAAACAAAAATATTTCAAACACTATTAATCCAAAGAAAAAAACAGACATATACGAGAACATTGAGACTCCATCTTAAGTGTGATATTTACATATTTTAAATGGAGGATAGGCATAAATACAGTTTCTAATAATTATTACTATTAATCAAAAAAGACGTAGACATATATAGGAACATTGGGATTCCATCTTAAGTGTGATATGTTCACAAATTTTAAATGGAGGATAGACATAAATACAATTTCTAATAATATCATAAATTTGGGCTAATAGAAACAATATTTTAATATGGAATGTAAAATGGTTTTGGATCAGTAACACTTGGGCAGCTCCATTCATACAAAAAGCATAGTC
>VDFB02174919.1:0-22496 GCA_007258455.2 Sequoia sempervirens | reverse complement strand
TATAGATTTATAGTTGAATATATATATATATATATATGGCTTTAGTTAATGGAAAATATTGCCCTGTCTATGTAAGTTAGAAGCAAAGTAAATTAAATTTTTTTAAGTGCTAGCCTCGAGGGGCATATTATCCTCCAACGTATTCTTAATAAAAGACACATTATAATGACATAAAGACCATAGAGTCATGACAGTTTTTAAGCATAAAACAAGAAATTTAATTGGCAATAATGCCACAAACATAACAATGTCAGTAGTTCACCCTTTCTTAACTATCAAAAAGCCACTAAGTGACAATAGAAATATCCTTTTTGAAGTTAAGAATTCACTGTCAACTTTATGGGAATAAAAGCACAACTTATGGAAGCAAAAGACACTTCCATATACAGATGACTCACTTCATTATGGTTATGGATTTAAAGGAGCAACTTGTGGGTGATCTTTTAGGTGAATTGATTTTTGTTAAAAGACATTATAATAGGAGAAAGATTATGTTGAATATCTAGAAGGAAATATGATAATTTAGATTTTCTCATTTTTACTTTGTAAAAGACAACAGAGTTGAAAAGTATAAACCTTGGTTATAAATATTTTATTTATATATATGTATATATATTTATTCATATTAAGGAATAAGTATATGAATATATATATGGATACATATATATATATATATATTCTTACATGAAAATATAAAGGATAACTTGAGATGTTTGAAAAATCATGATATTAGTCTAATTCTTTCTCAGTTGAAATATTTGAATTTAGACAGTCTAATAAGGTGATTTATTATAGTTCATTTAATATTTGAATATAGTTTTACTTTGAATTAAATTAGGAAATATTTATTATCATGGTTATTCAGGTTTGTTATGGTGTTTTTGAAAAACGAAACCATAAGATATAACATCAAAAAAATTGAAACATTATTTAAGAAGTGGTCTTCTATTTATGTTATTATTAAATTACTATTAAATTGTTATACTTATTTGACATGTAGTCAATATATTAAAGATGAGACCAAATGTATCTATTCAATGACATTGTCATCATTATTAACCAACCTAGGCGTTTACCAACATAGTAAGGACTTGAACAAGTGGTAGTTGTCAAGTCCATGTTGTTATGAGAATGTAATATGGGTGTTCAAGGTCAAAAAAGTATAACCAACCTAGTGGTCTATTGGCTTTGTGGGTCATCACATTATGAATGAGAATCTTTTGAAAAGTCAAAATAGTTTGTCAATCAGTCAGTTTGAACTAAACCTTAGGCCATGAAGGTTTCCAAGTCAAGTTAGAGATGGTTGAAAATATGAATCCTCTTTTTAAGGAAATGGTTGAAATGTTTTCAAAAATTTGGCAAAAGTAGTGCAAAATTCTTTGTTCTCACAAGTCAATTCACTATGATTCAGATTGCATAACCAATCATACTTAGAGAATTCTATAGTTGTATGACCAAATTGGTTATGTAGGAGATAACACTAGAGACTTAGATGTCATACTAGCTATTCCTTAGTTGTTACTCTTTGTGAAGGGTACGGCCACTTTCATTTGGAAGGTGTGTGGGGGATTGTCAATCTATGGTTGAAGTTAAAGCGCTTGGGTGATGCTCTCCCTCTTGAAGATGACAATGTTGAGGGTTGTGAAACAAAATAATTGTCCAAATATGGAATACTTGACCTTAAAAATGTATTGTAAATTGTAAATTTGAATATTTGATAGTTTATCATGTATGAATTTTCTAATTGGAAAGTTTTATTTTATTTACAAGTTGAAATGTGATATTATTTTAGTTTCAAAAGTTGTTCTTTTATACTTCACATTTGTAATGTGTAGTAAATGATGTTTGAAAAATATTATTTTACATTCCTATTTTTAAGGAAATTATTTATTTACTTCTATGATAAAAACCAAAGTAATTGCTATGTTGTATGGGTTAGATTTTTAC
Organism: Sequoia sempervirens; assembly: GCA_007258455.2. Lineage (NCBI taxonomy): Eukaryota > Viridiplantae > Streptophyta > Pinopsida > Cupressales > Cupressaceae > Sequoia > Sequoia sempervirens. Next base: position 20,549 of record VDFB02174919.1, on the reverse strand, counting down.
ATATGGTATTAGAGCTATCAGGTTCAACACATGGACCTATGACCTCATTGCATATTTTTTCTCTCACATATTATCAGTAACTAATGTTTGAAATGTTCTTGTGACAGAATGGCAAGAACAAATAAAACTACAAAGAAGTTAGCATCCAAACATTTTCCTAGTTTAGCATTCAAGAAGAAGTCATCTTTGAAGCTCAAACTCTTGGTGAATATTAACTACACGAGAGGTGCTTTTTTGGCTAACTCTGAAACCGTATCTAATGCACTCAAGCATATTAAGCTAGAAAGGAAACAATGGAAGAAAGTAGCTATGAAGGTCATTGTACCCATCCCTATTATTGAACTAGTTAAACCATATATGCATGGGGGAGTGCCTTTTGGATGTGATATTAGTGCACCTAAGATAGAAAAAGAGTTTACGAATGAGTACCTATGTGTACATCCACCCTCCAAGATTGTATTAGTCAAATTTAAGGGTGAGGAAGAACCTAAGGAGATACCTCTATCTAATAGCAACCTGTAGTCGCAAATATTCAAAGTTTTTATACTAAATAAATATGCTATATAAATCCACTGATTAATATAAAAAATTTGAAATTTTACAAAAATCTCTCTCCATTAGATTAAATTAATATTGTTCATTATTTATAATGTAAATGCTAAATCAGAGGAACTAATTGTATGCATTAAATAAAAACTTCAAGTGAAGTAGAAAATCAATCATGATCTAAACCAAGACAAACCCTAGAGGTAGTCAGGAGGTCTAGGACAACCTACCAACAACCCTAATGAAAATGGATAAACCTTAGCAATGCTAAATGAAACAAGAGATAGAATTGGCACCCTAGAGAAAGAATTCAAGGGCCAAAGTAGGCCTAAAAAGGAAGCATCTTATGAAGGTGAAGATGAAAAAAAACATGAGTGCACCACTCAAAGTGGACATGGTTAAAACAACTCTAAATAAAGTCCCAACAATGAGAAAAGAAACCAATTAGCCCTTCAATTATCTAGGGATATGAAAAAGGTGACACCACCAAAGTTTAGATGGAACAGTGAATGAAGTATCAGATTACTCCAATTGAAACTTTAGGTACATTGTTTGGTGTCCCAATTTCAATTTTAATAGACACTAGTGCAAATAAAAAATTTATTTTACTAAGAATATTAGATAAGCTTCCTAGAAAAGTTGGTTTCATGACAAAAACCTGGTTAGTAGATTTTGCTAACCAGATAAGAGCTCAAGTAGAGTAGTGTTTATTTGAAGCCAAGGTTGATCTTCTGAGTTTTTCAATTGAAGTGAACCTACTTGTATCACCATTAGGTTCCTATGATGTTTTCCTAGGAATAAACTGGTTTTGGAGACATAGGGCTAAACTTGACTATTTTGCAAAACTAGTAAAATAAAGTTTTCCTACAAGGCACCCCTAGAGAAGTTAAGGAAAATATTTGTCACATGCAATTAAAGAGGGCCAAGCATAAAGGATGTCAACTCTTTATGGTAAAGATGGAGAAGTCAAAGAAGTTCAAGGAGTTTACTTTTCAAGATGACTTAATGTACTATGATTCTCAAAATATCTAAGGGATGGAAGATGAGGATTTTATGGATCAAGAAAATTTTGATATGGAGAAGTACCCATTCCTATGAGATTTTGAGGATGTGTTTCTAGATGAACTTCCTAGATTAACTCCCAAGAGAGATTTCAATTTCTCTATAATAATTTTGGGATTAGAACCAATCTCTAAAGATCCATATCGAATGACCAGAATAGAGTTGATGGAATTGAAGGCTCGGTTGCAAGAATTGTTAGCTAAAGGATTGATTAGACCCAGTGTTTCACCCTAGGAAGTGCTAGTGATCTTTATTAAAAATAAGGATGGTACATTGCACTTATGTATAGACTATCGTATGCTTAACAAATCAATGATAAAGAAAAAATGTCCTTTACCATGTATTGATGATCTTTTTTATCAAATGTGTGGGGAAGCTATATTTTCAAAGATTGATTGATCTACAATCTAGATACCATCAATTAAGGGTCAAGGATGAATCTGATATTCATAAAATGACCTTTAGAACAAGGTATGGGTACTATGAGTTCACAATATTACCTTTTAGACTGAGGAATACCTTGACATAATTCATGAATTTGATGAAGAGTGTATTCAAAGATTGTCTAGATAAGTTTCTTTTAGTGTTTCTAGATGACATTCTTATATATTCTACTTAGAATGAAGAGCATCTCTAGCATTTGCAGTTCGTTCTTCGAAGTTTGAGACAGCATAAATTGTATGGTAATCTCTCAAAATGTACTTTATTTCAATAATAAGTATAGAGTAAGTGCAGGGTAAGTGCATGGATTGGTGACACAAAAAGGCTCTTAACATGCCACTTTTTTTTTAAATCAGCAAAATCTGATTTGCATGAGAAAATGAAGATAGTTACGCTCAAAATTTCAAGATGTATCAAGAACAAGAGTTGAAGTGCTCCAAGTCTAGTTTATAAGCTACTAATTATTTTTGAAATTAATGAAGGTTAAGGGTCTCAAAAAGGGGGGGCCAAAAATAGGTCATATTTTTATCAAAAAAATAGCATAGCGTCTAAGGGCCCCCCCCCTTTTTGATTAACCTTCTTTTAGAATTTCAAAAATCCAAACGGTGAGAAATTAGCTAACACCATGTAGTTTATCCTCATTCTTTTAGATAATTTTTTAATTAATATATAATATTTTATGAATTTTCAAAGTGGACACATCTTAAAAAGCTAAAATTTGAGTGTCCCCCCCTTTAAATTTTTTGAAATCTAATAAAAATTTGAAAAAAAAATATCATGTGTAAAATGGATTCTAGTTTTAAAAATGTAATTTGTTTTAACGTTTTGATGAATGAGTAAAAATCTATCCTAAAATTAGCACATGTTAGTTTTTTACCAAAAATGGAGGCATTTACAAGAGAAGTTATGGATCAAAACCTTAACTGAATCAAAACAAAATATATATATATATTTAGATAACTAAGAGAGAGGTTAACACCATCACAGTTTTTTAATAAACTTACATTGAAATGTGTGAAAACGTGACAGTGAGCACAAAAAAAATATGAGGAAATTTGGAAAATCCTATGCATTCACTCATCCAAAGTAGTTCATTTAGCAAGTGCCAAATTTGGTGCTCGCCAAATGGCACATCACATTTGGCAAGCACCAATTTTGGTGTGTGCCAAATGTGATGTGTCATTTGGAAAGTGCCAAATTTGGCGTGCAACAAATGCGATGTGTCATTTGGCATTCGCCAAATGACCTACTTTGAATAAAATCTAACTTTCCCCTCTCTTTGCTTGACCACTTTGATAATTTTGAGAGTGTGTGATTTATGATCATAGATGGATAGTTGAGGTTTTACCTTTCATACACTCTTTGCCTCCTTAAGGCCCTTTTAACCAATACATACCCATTCTCTCTCAAACCTCTCTAGGTCTCTCCTACACTCTCTACCTTGTCTTCCATCCTTAGGACCTTTAAGGTATAGGGTTGAGGTTTTAATGTATAGGATAACTCCCCCTCTTAGGTCTCTTCGTCTGTATATCCATCCCACCTACTCTCTCTCAAGTCTCCCCCTTCCTCTATTCCTCCTACCCCTCTCTCTCTCAAGTCTCTCCCTTGCTCTATCCCTTCCACCGTTTATCTCTTGAATATCTCATACCCCCTCTCCCTCTCTCAATTTTTTCCCTCACATCGTAACTACTCTATCTCTCAGGTCTCTCCCTCAAAATATCCCTCCCACCCCCTCTCCCTCTCTCAGGTCTCTCCCCCAGCCTAACTAGATAAATCTCTCTCCTTCTCTCTTCCTCCATCCTCCATCCACCCTTCCTCCCTCTCCAGGTCTCCTCCATCCCTTCCACTCTATTTCCATTCTTCGTCTCCCCCTCCATCCCTGTTTCCATCCTATCTCCTTCCTTCCTCCCCCCCCTCTCTTTCTATTTTCTCTCTCCTCTCCATCTCCATCTCTTGGGTCTTTATCTTTCTCTCTCCCTCTCATCCTCCCAACCCCTCTCCCTATCTCAGGTCTTTCCCCCACCCCTGGTGGATGGCTCTCTTCCCTCCGTCCTCCCCCTCCATTCCCCTCCATTCCACCCTATCCTTCCTCCCTCCCCTCTTCATTCCCTCCTCCCTCCTCCTCCACCCTCCTCTCCCTCTTTCCTCCCTCTCTCCATCTCTCTCATGTCTCTCCCTCCCACCCTATCTCTCTCTCTCTCTCTCATGATTTCATTTAATGAGAAGTCAAGTGTTGTGATATTAGTAGATGCAAATATTTTTTTCTGGTTGGATCATCAACTATCATGGGTTTTGATGTGTTCATACAAGTTCATAGAGGTATATATATATATGCCTGTGAGGTTTGAAACATCCACTTGTTCTATAGATACAAATTTAATGATTTCTAAGCTTTAGAATCACAACCATTAGTTGTTGGATGCCAACCTCGGCCATGAATTAAAAGAAATACATTTTTCTATGATATTTTTTATGGTTCGAAGGAGCTATTATAGTTCATTTGAAACCTTTTGGTGTTAAAATCCTTGCCACTAGACAACAATAGAACTCAAGAAGAATGAAGCATACACACAAATACATGAAGTATACATATGAATCATGAAGAATACACGTGAACACATGAATTATACATTGGAAGCATGAAGCATACATGTGAATACACACAATATACATGAAGTATACACGTGAATAAGTGAAGCATACATGTAAATAGGTGAAGCACAAGTAATGGAAGCATTGCAAAGGATACAAACCACTAGGAATGGAGCTTATTTACACAATACACATTAGATGGAGCTTATTGAGAAATTGACAATAATTATTTAAGCATTAGATGTAAACAAATCCCATACCTACAACATTCAAGCATACAATTTACACAATATGCATGATAACATCATTCAAGAATGGCAATAGTAAAATAAGATTTTCTTTAATCAAAAATCTGTAAGGCTATACAAGGATATATGTTGATAAAAGTATATACAATATATCCAAAACATCCATACAGGCTTACTACAAAAGAGCCATATGGACATAAAAAGTCACATATATATCAATAGTACAAAACATATGTTACAAAATGCCACATAGGCATACAACAAATGACCCTAATACATACTCATTTCCCTCTAGGGGAAGGAAAAACATCTCATGTTTCCTTCAAAAGTTGGTTGGATGGAGTGCCTATTGGTTCTCTTGTATTTCAAACACACTCACTAGTCCTCCTCTCTTCACTCCTCTGGAGCTGCAATTGATACAACAAAAATTATAGATGTTAATACATAGAAATTGAATTGTGGAATGACATATAACAAAATATAGTCACTTACCACATACAAATAGTCATCATGCACATTTACAACATTACCACGTCCACGATCTAAAGTGATAGCCACCTGTACCAACCATCAAGATAGAAATTAAACTACATAGAAGTATCATGAAAATTTTCAATAATAGACCAGAAAAGAGCAAATATAATGTTAAATTGACTAATTTGTTGCATACCTATATCTCAACGGATCAGAACTGACTATTGTTGTAGCAACTCCATGGTCCATTGTGCCACCAGACCCAGCAACTTCATAGATAAAAATGCAAAAAATTCATGCATCATGAGTGCAACAAATTTTGAAGGAAGCTAGTCAAGAATGGTGATACTGATAACAAAAATCAATAAAAGGTAAAGGTCAATGATAGTTGAAAGAACTTGAAACACAATGTTAAGAAAAATTTGTGAAGTGATGACAGTCTATGCAATAGTACACTCCCTATTGGTGGTAGTGACCTTGCATGAAAGAGTAAATGGTTGGCCTCAATTGAGACTATAGTATAGTGCTTATAGATCAAGGAATGGTGAAAGTACTAAGTCCTTTGGGATAGTCCAAACTCTTGCAAATGCCCAAGTTAAATGCTCATTGAGATTCAAATTGCATATGTTGATGAAGTAATGTTAATGAGGGAATGTTGTCAACATAGTGATAATGCCACAATGAAGTTCACATGAATGAAGCACGAGGATTACTATGTTACTAGCAGCCTTCAAAGGGCTAATGGAACATATGATGAATTAGGATGTGTATAGGGTTTTACTATAGCAAATGAAGTTTGTTGTTGAGGTGTGCAACAGTAATGGAGAAGACAACTTTGGTCAATAATGAGTGGAAGGAAAGATTTCTTGTAATGGTACATAGATGTATAGGATAAAATTTGGATGGAGATGCTATAGCACAGAAGGGATAAATAGACAAGACTGAGAGGGGATAATGGAACATATGGTGAAATAATAGAGGGTACAATGGGATTGGAGTTGAATGCGATAATGGAACATAGAATGGACTAGTAGAGATTAGTGGGATCATCCAAGAGGGGATCGTAGAATGTAGGATGAACTTTTAGAGGTTAATGGGATGGGATTAGGAGGGAATAAAGGAATATAGGGTGAATTAGGGGAAGATAATGGTACAATACCAAGAGGGGATAATGGAACACATGGTGAAATAAGAGAGGTTAGTGGGATGGGAATAGAAGGGGTTAATGGAACATAGGATGGACTAGAATAGATTAATGGGATGGGCTAGGATGGGATAACAAAATATAGTGTGAACTATTAGAGGTTAATGGGATGGGATTAGGAGGGAATAAAGGAACATAGGATGAATTAGGGGAAGATAATGGGACAAGACCAAGAGGGGATAATGGAACATACAGTGGAATAAGAGAGGGTAATGGGATGGGAATAGAAGGGGTTAATGGAACGTAGGATGGACTAGTATAGAATGATGGGATGGGCTAGGATGGGATAAAAAAATATAGGGTGAACAATTAGAGGTTAATGGGATGGGATTAGTAGGGAATAATGGAAAATAGGGTGAATTAGGAGGTGTCTAGGGTTTGATTATAGTACATGAAGTGGGAACTTAACTTGTGTGTAGTAATAATAGAGAAGAGTTATAGGATGAAACATGGATAAAGATGGTATAACATAGAATGGATAAAGGAAAATAGGGTGGAACATAGGGGATGATGGAACATAGGGTGAAATAATAAAGGGTACAATAATATGGGAGTAGAAGGGCATAATGAAACATAGGATAGACTAGTAGATATTAGTGGGATGGGCTAGGAGGGGACCATGGAAAATAGGGTGAACTATTAAATGTTAATGGGATGGGATTAGGAAGGAATAAAGGAATAAAAAGTGAATTAGGAGAAGATAATGTGACATGATCAAGAGGGGATGATGGAACATATAATGGACTAGTAGAGATTAATTGGATGAGCTAGGATGGGATAGTAAAACATTTCTAAGGTGAACTATACTAGAGGTTAATGGAAAGTAATTAGGAGGGAATATTAGACCATAAAGCGAATTAGGTAGTGTCTAAGGTTTGAATATAGGACATGAAGTGGGAACTTAAGGTGTGTAGTAATACTTTATAAGAGATTTGGTCAATAATAAGTAGAAGGAAAGGTTTCTTGTAATGATATGTGTATAAGATGAAATATGGAGGAAGGTGGTATAATATATAAGGTGTTAAAGATTGGGATATGTGATATAAAATGGTTAAAATATGTGTGATTATAGGAATGGAAGAATGAGATAGACATTGAATGGTAAATATAATCAGGATCTCACAAGACCAACCAATGTTTGTGTTTCTCATCAATTTTTTAGATTTGTATATGCAAAATTATGAAAACTAGCTAACATTGTTTTACAACACCATTAATGAATAAAGGTTACCTAAGTGAAAGTTGTTTGAGGACATGAATAGCAAGGTGTAGAGCTCAAAGGTCCACCAAGAAATTGTTTGCCATCCAAAGCATGTTATGATCGACAAACATTCAAATATAACATTCAACTATTCAAATGTAATAATATTATCTTTAATACTAGTTGCATACATGTGGACTCAATGTCAAGAACGAATAAGGGTCTACAAGAATGGAGCACATCTCATGAACACTAAGACCCTAAAATTTCATCATATTGATTCTACTAATTTAGTTATTCTTAAATTTCAAAATATAATTTAATAAACAAAATTAAATGAACTCACTAAATTTTACCTAAGCATCAATGTCGAATGTATTATTCCACAATTTATCTGTCATAGACATTTCCTTTGCAACTGATGTAGGTTGTGTAGCTGCATCCCAAGTACTCTAATAATCATATGTGCAAACAGCATTGCAAGTGCCACAATGGTGGGGTGGAGCTTAAGGCCTACATGTCTCCTCCACATCAAGCTCTACTAGAGGCCTCACACACTGTATGAGGGTTTGGGTGAGTGAGCTAATTGACTCCAATGTGTCCACCTCTACATTGTCCTTAACAATAGAAGGAACGATGACATGCTCCACCATGGGTTTGGCCAAGGGCCTCAGTGCCAACTATGGATTATGTCGTGCACCCAGTCTATCATGTGTGGAGCCCCCACCTCTACCCTGAAAGTCTAAGATGTCAAAATAATTTCGCATCTTATTGAGGAAAAACTCACAATAGAGTTTCCTCAAAAAGTATTGTGGTACCTCATGGTTATTGCATGGAGGTTGGTCAATTACCATCCACCACTACTCCCAATTTTTTTTTTTAATTAATTCATGGTGGCACCAATGGATGGGGAACCTCCTACATGCATGAGATAAAGGTGTTGGTTCTCAGGTCTGCAAAATAGGGCACACAAGTCATCTTTGCTATTTTTATTTTTTTTCACATCTGCATATGAAAAACCACTAGCATAAAATTGTCTCAACTCATGCCTCTTATTTGACCAAAAATTTATTTTCTTGCTCATTTCACCTACATGAGATCTACAATTGACTTCAACGATTTGACAATCCCTCTCTTGTAAGGGTGGGTTTCGGCATGCTCGATTAATCTTCCAATTAATTTTTCAATGTCTCTTTTATTGTTTTCAATTTGATTTAGGATATTTTCTTGTGTTCCTTGAGGATGCCTATGAACTAATGGAGGGATTTGAGATTGTGTAATATCCCCATTTTGGAGGTAGAGTAATTTAATTAAATTAATTAATTAGTTGTCCAAAATAATGATATTTTATGAGGATGATTAATTGATTATTTTAATTAAATTAAAAAGTGGTATTAAATTAATTATTTGTAAGGTTATCAAAATAAATCAATAATATAAGGTGACCTTATATTTAATTAATTTAATAAAGTGACTTAGATAAAATATTATATCATAAAGTCGCTAAAATAATATTCTAGAAGCTTCTTGAAGGATTGGAGAAAAAGAATAAATAGAGGGGTTGGCTAAGCTTCTAATCATCCAGTTGTTGAATATTGCTTTGATTGAGTCTATTGTGGAGCCTATGGTTTCTACAGTTTCTACATTTGATCATTGAGACCAAAAGCTCTCATTGATTGGCATAACTAAGGTGGTGAAAGATTCCTCCAAAGGGTTGCAGCTATGAGAAAGATAATTCAGTCTTTCTATTGTGCTTATATTGAAAATTTGTGGCCTTTGGCCAAATTTGGTAAAGACATTTTGAGGGACTTATTGGAGAATATTTTCAATCATTGTTAGTATCGATTTGGAAGCTTGTGAAGACATTTTTGCTTCTTTGATCAAATTGACCTGTACCTGAGTATTCATAATTTTGCTTGGTGTGGCTTCATATTGCATCGATTTCTTGTGTGATATGAAGTGCTCATCTTTGAAGTCTAGGCTTCCATTTTGAGGACTGTTTGGAGGAGTTTAGAGGTTGTTGTGATTTTAGAGATTTCTTCCAGCATTTTTTAGTCATATTGTTGCAGACTTGGAGACCCACGTTTTCCTCCAATATATCATGCTAGTGAGGGGTTAGTTTCTCATAAGTATTTAGGCACTACATTTCTTAGTGCTTGGAAATGATTTCTATTGTTTTTGGAGTAGATTGAAGGCTACTACAAATTTATTTAATCAGTTGCAAGAAAAAATAGGGGTGGCTCCATTGGAAGCATGGTTTGGCATGTTTGAAGCTTCATTCCAAGCCAACAAGGCTGCCATGACATCCTCTCTCAAGGGAACTTATTATGATTAGGTTATTTTTTATATTTGCATATGAGCATTTGAATAGTGTAGTTGCATCCATTAGTATTCATACTTTAGAAGTGCATTTCATTGTAAATCCAAGAGTCTTGGCAATTTGTGATCAACATTTGTATTGGAGAAACATTTGAATAAAGGAAGTCATAGTTGTATACAATATGTTTAATGTAATGTCAATTAAATAGTATTCATTTTCAGCATATAAGTCTATATGCCAAGTGTTTGTGAAAATGACAGTTGGCTGTAGGTGCATGTTTTTGATATCAGATTTATATATTTGCATTGCATCTTCATATTGGATCATTGTTTATCCTTTATAGTAATGAATACAAGCATTTGAACACATTTGAGACCATTGTAATCAAGAAAAATCAGACTGAAACTTCACACCAGCAAGATAAAAGGTTACATGTGAATTGTTTGACAATATTCCTTGAAGGCTAGAGCAGTAATTTATATCAGAATTAGCAAGGGCTATTGCAGTGGTATCAAATCCCCAGTCCTGTCATCCTATAGGGTTAAAGTTTCACATGAGAGGTCATCATAGATATTACACTTGTAGAAGAGAAGAGCAAGAAGGTAATTGGCAAGAGGATAATCCATTTGAAGACATACCATTAGTAGAAATGGGTGACAAAGCATAAGATGGTCCACCAAGAAATGAAAGAAGAAATGAGAAAAACAATGAGGATAGAGATGCTAGAGATCTTTTTGAATGAATGACTTGATCTTTCGAAGGTTTTACAGCAACAATGCAGTAATAGATGCAGTAGAATAGGGTTGTAGAGGATAACAAAAGTGTGGTTGGGACATCTAGGGCACATCGTACTCCTTCCTGAACTATAGATAGACCCACTCGACCCACCTTTCTGAGGGAAGAGTAGGAGGCAGATAATTTTGAAGAGGAAGAGGAACCAAGGTATGTTGATGTGGTTATGGCATTGCACGAAGAGTGGGAGTTGTTGACACCACAAGTGTGTGAGCGCATGAACTTTGACAGATTTGTGAACTCAAGGAGAGAATACTATAGGTCTAGACTGGAGCAAAGACCTCATAACCAAAATAAGGAGCTTAAGCAAGCTCACATTACCTACATTTGATGGAAGTGGAAAGAGTACAACACAAGCTTGGGTTCACAAGTTGGACACTTTCTTGGACCTACGCCCTATGTCAGAAGCGGATGCAATCAAGTATGCCACCTTACATTTGGAGGGAGCAGCTCATGATTTGTGGTATCATGGGATGGTCACATTGCATCATAATCGCATCAACTCTTATCAGGAGTTTTTGGATAGGCTAGTTAATCATTTTGATAAGAAGGATCTTGAATCATACTTCAGAGACTTGGCTCAACTCAAGTAGATTAGGAATTTGGAGACTTGCATAGGTAACTTTTAGAGGTTATTAGTAATGGTTCCCAATATTTCAAAGAGACGATTGATGGTGTTATTCATGGAGGGCCTATTGGAGCCTATGAGAGGATGGATAAAATCCTTTGACCCCCCTTCGCTTCAAGAGGCTATGAAGAAGGATAGGAGTATGGATTTCATAGTCCCAAAAAGAAAGAGCTCACATAAGGATGTTCCTTCAACTAGTTACAATGAGGATTCTCAACAAATTTTTGATAAGAAAAATAAATCAGCAACCATGGCGGATGAGGAGTCACGTGAGGAGTTAAGAAAAAGGAAATTTTGCTATTGGTGTAAGGAACTATATAACAAGGATCATGATTTCCCTTTGAGACCTAAGGGCAAAGAAAATCATATCATGTGGGTATATTATGAGGATTCATATTCAAATCAGCTAGCTTTAGAAGATCATCAGGATGAGAAGGCATTTGTTGATGGGAATTTGGCTCCTTTGGCATTCCTTGCTAATGTACAGGATGAGACTACATTCATATTCAAAGGATCAGTAGGGGGACATCGGTGCATTTCCATGCTTGATACGAGAGCCACACATAACTTTATTGATGAGGGTTTTGTGGCTAGATGTAGACTTTAGACTGAGGATTTTAATGGATTCAGAATCTGAGTTGCTAATGGATATACCCTCCCATGCACCAAACGGATAAATAATCTCACCTTGTTGATGAGTGGTTATGAGTTACAGACTAATTTCTATGTGGTCAGCATGGGTAAGATGGACATAGTATTGGGCATGAAATGCCTCCAAGACTTAGGATAATTTACCCTCAACTTACCTAAAATGGAGATGAAATTTGAGGTTGATGGAAAGAAATAAATGTTGAGGGGAATCACAAAGGAGAGCTTGCATTCTATCTCTTTTTTGTGGTAGCATGGACAAGAAGAGAAAGAAGGAGGTGATTTAGGAGGAACATGAGATAGTCTACAATCCATTGTTTGAGACAAATGCTACATGGTCATATAACAATCTTCTTTTTGAGATTGATGTTGATCACTCACTTGATTCTAGTCCTGAGATGAGCATTGATTGTAGCATTTGTGATCCTTCTAGTGCATCAGGATTGCAAATAGGACTCACATAGGAGATTTCAGAGGTGTACATGGTGAGGAATGCATACAACTTTACTTTTGATCCTCATGTACATGACGTATTTCAAATGCGCAATTCAGTGGTGCATGTGATGGACAATGTGTGTGATACTTTATCTTACGCAGAGATTGGAAGCAAATATGGTCAGTTGCTTTTTTTGAGACTCATACTCCTGTGACACTTGATGGTGGGATTGAATTGATTCATTTGGTTCAGTTAGTTGTTCTTGTGATGGTGTTACATGAATTGTTTGAAGGAAACAGGGACATTATGAAGTTCTACTTGTGGGATCTAGGTGGAGTGATTGAATTTCTTGAGAACAAGCAATTTCAAGAGGGGCAGACTGTAATGTCCCCATTTTGGAGGTAGAGTAATTTAATTAAATTAATTAATTAGTTGTCTAAACTAATGATATTTCATGAGGATGACTAATTGATTATTTTAATTAAATTAAAAAGTGGTATTAAATTAATTATTTATAAGGTTATCAAAATAAATTAATAATATAAGGTGATCTTATATTTAATTAATTTAATAAAGGGACTTAAATAAAATATTATATCATAAAGTGACCACTAAAATAATATTCTAGAAGCTTCTTGAAGGATTGGAGAAAAATAATAAATAGTGGGGTTGGCTAAGCTTCTAATCATCCAGTTGTTGAATATTTCTTTCATTGAGTCTATTGTGGAGCCTATGGTTTCTACAGTTTCTACATTTGATCATTGAGACTGGAAGCTCTCATTGATTGGCATAACTGAGGTGGTGAAAGATTCCTCTGAAGGGTTACAGCTATGAGAAAGATACTTCAGTCTTTCTATTGTGCTTATATTGGAAATTTGTGGCCTTTGGCCAAATTTGGTGAAGACATTTTGAGGGACTTATTGGAGAATATTTTCAGTCATTGTTAGTATTGATTTGGAGTAAGCTTGTGAAGATAGTTTTGCTACTTTGATCAAATCAACCTATACCTAAGTATTCATGCTTTTGCTTGGTGTGGCTTCATATTGCCTCAATTTCTTATGGGATATGAAGCACTCATCTTTGAAGTCTAGGTGTCCATTTTGAGGACTATTTGGAGGAGTTTAGAGGTTTTTGTGATTTTAGAGATTGCTTCCAGCATTTTCAATCCTATTGTTGCAGACTTGGAGACCCACGTTTTCCTTCATATCATGCTCGTGAGGGGTCGATTTCTCATGAGTATTTAGGCATTGCATTTCTTAGTGATTGGCAATGATTTATGTTGCTTTTGGAGGAGATTGAAGGTTGCTAAAAATTTATTTAATCAACTGCAAGCAAAAATAGGGGTGGCTCCATTGGAAGCATGGTTTGGCATGTTTGAAGCTTCATTCCAAGCCAAGAAGGCTGCCATGACATCCTCTCTCAAGGGAACTTATTACGACCAAGGTCTTTTTGATAGTTGCATATGAGCATTTGAATAGTGTAGTTGCAGACATTAGTATTAGACTTTAGAAGTGCATTTCATTGTAAAGCCAAGAGTCTTGGCGATTTGTAATCAGAATTTGTATTGGAGAAACATTTGAATAAAGGGAGTCATAGTTGTATATAATATGTTTGATGTAATGTCAATTAAATAGTATTCATTTCCAACATATAATTTTGTATGCCAAGTGTTTGTGAAAATGACAGTTGGTTTAGGTTCACTTTTTTGATATCAGATTTATGTATTTGCATTGCATCTTCATATTGGATCATTGTTTAGCCTTTATAGTAATGAATACAAGCATTTGAACACATTTGAGACCATTGCAATCAAGAAAAATCAAACTAAAACTTCACACCAACAAGATAAGAGGTTACATGTGAATTGTTTGACAATATTCCTTGAAGGCTAGAGCAACAATTTTATATCAGAATTAGCAAGGGATATTAAGGATTGTTCTTATACAAGAGGCTCTTCGTGAGGGGGTGATTGTGAATTCTCAATGTTTGGAGGTGGAGATTCATTGCTTGAGAATTAGAACAAAGTTTTATTAAAAAAATCTATTTCAATCTACATTCTAAATCAAATTTGAAATAAAAATAATACAAATGCATACCTCTTCGCAATCTTCGACCTCTTTGACATGTTGGTGGCATCCTCGTGAAGAATTGCAAGCTAAGAGTGCAAAAAATGGAAGATATTTGGCAATCGCAAGTTGCAAGGATGAAAAACTTCAAGACAAGTCGTGGGTTGAGCAAAAATGACAAAGGAAGCACTTTTTTTTTTTCTTTTAATTTAATTTCTTCAATTGGTGCACACTAAATTTGACACACGCCAAATTTGGTGTGTGCCAAATGGTTTGACATTTGGCATGAGCAAATTTGGCACTCACCAAATTTGGTGTATGCCAAATGGTGTTTTTTTTGCATTTTTGGCATTTTTTCTCAATTTGGCATCAAAATTATGTCACAAATCCATGCACTTACCCTACTCAAAGATGAGGGGCCAAAAAGGGGTCTTAAGTGGCCACTTTTTTTTTTGAAATCAAGAAATATTAACCTTAGATGAGAAATTGAGTAGTTACAGTCAAAATTTTAAGATGCAACAAAAACAAGGGTCGTAGTGCTCTGAAACTACTTTCTAAACTACTAATTTAAAAAAAAAATGGTAGAGAATAAGGGGTTCAAAAAAAGGGAGCCACAAAAATTGGTCCTATTTTTTTCAAAAAAAATATAACATAGCGTCTGTTATGGCTCCCTCAAAAAGTTAATTTTTTTTTATTGTTTTTAAAATCACTTTGATGAGAAATTAGCTAGCAACATGTAGTTTATGCTCAATTTTGATAATTTTTAAATGAATATATAATTTTTTACTAATTTTCAAAGTGGACACATCTTGAAAAATAGATATTTGGCTATGCTACCCCTATAATTTTTTAAAACTAATCAAAAAATTATTGTTTTTGAATATGTATAGAATGGAATCTAGTTTATAAAAATTTAATTTATTTTAAATTTTAATGAATGGTTAAAACATAAAGTAAAAAATACCAAACATTGGTTTTTGACAAAAAGATGGATGCAACAACAAAAGAAATTAAAGATGAAAGCCTTAACATTGTCAAAATGTGAAGAAAATTACATCGTTAAATAGCTAAGAGAGAAGCTTAACATTGCCTAGTGTTTATGTGTTAATTGATCTTATCATTACAACCTCGTTGACATAAGCACGAATGAGAGATTGCGTAACGGTGAATATATAAAACACACATTTTGGCATTGCATATTCAGTTTTAAGCTTAAACTAAAGGAAATCCAAAGAAAATCCAAGACAAAGGCTTGGTGATTCCCAAAGCAGGACAAAATATGAGAGCATTATAATGCACTCATGTTATTTGAATGCATTCATAAAATGTGAGCATGTTATAACACGCTTACATTATGTGAATGCTTTAACAAAATGTGATCGCATTATAACATGCTCGCATTTTTTCTTGCATTGAATTTTTTTCTCCTTTTTTCTCTTTCTTGTCTTAGTCTTTCAAGGAAACTATATATGGATATTTACTTTCTTATACTTTAAGTTATATTTCATGTATATGGCCTTTAGGATGTTTGAGAGGCTTTAACTTAGGAGTTATAATGAAATTATAGTTTTTGGAAGATCTTATAATTTTTCTTGGGAACTTAGTCAAATTCTGCATCATATGTTGTCAAATTTTAGAACGTGTCAAATTTTAGTAATTATTGCACCAGTAATTTTATTTTTCTCATGCATATATCTTACCATTGCTTATCCTTACACCTAGACCTCCCTCCCTCCTTTCCCTCTCTCTCTCTCTCTAATTATATCTGTCTCTACCCCATCTCCCTCTCTCCTCCCTCATTCCTCTACTCTCTCCCATTCCTCCTCCCTCCTCTCTCATATCTCTGCCCTCCTCTCTCCTCCTTCTGAATTCTCCTTGCTCACTCCCTCTGGTTCCATCTCACCTCTCTCTCTCCCCAGTCACTCCCCCACTCCCTCCCTCCTCTCTATCTCCTTATCTCACCTCTCTCTCCTTCCCTCCCCTACCTCACCCCTAACACTATACTTAAACCCCAAACCATAGACTCTGGCAACCCTTCACCCTAAGGCTCATACCAAGAATCCCTCAACCCCATACCCACACCCAGCCATCCAGTTTTCATAACTTTGTTCCATATATTTAATCTTTATACCAATGAATTCAAACAAATCTTCAACCAAACTATCAACCCTATACCTTAAACCCTAAACCCAATTTCAACCTCATCCTCATAATTCCTATACCCTTAATCCTTTAGCTAAACCTTAACATTTCTTGAATCCTATACTCTTTACCTTCTAACCTAAACCATAGTCTCATCCTTTAAAACTCATGCCTTATCCTCAACCCATACAATGTTAAACCCTAAACCAATATCCTGATATTGTAATCCAGAGGCTTAATATTATCAGAATTTATACATCATCAGAGCAATATCATCCATTTAACCATAAACTTCTACCTCAATCCTCAACCTTATACTTAAGCTCCAATCTCTCAACCCTCAACCCTATACCTGAAACCCTAAACCCTACACCCTCAACCCTCATCCCTATACCCTATACCCTCAACCTTATACACTAAACCTTGAACATTGTCCCTCAACCCTATACCCTCAACCCTATACTTAAACCCTTAACCCTATGTCTTATACCCTCAACTATAAACCCTCAACCTTGTGCTTAAACCCTAAACCTTACATTCAACCCTTTACGGGCTAAACCCTAGACCCTCAAGCCTCAACCCTATATCAAATATCCTAAACCCTAATCCCTATACCCCATATTGAAATGTCCTAGGTGTTATAGTTAGTAAAATTTCCAACATTTCACACTAAGTGAATATTCTATGATGTCATAACATAGCAATAAAAAAAATTCTTCCCATAATGTAGATTTCACGCATAATAGAATAACACTAAATCCAAATTGTCATTGCATTTCAATGTAATCTTATAGATCTTCCAAATACATACATATCATATTGAATGAACTCAAATATAACATTCATGATTACATCCTTCCATATAATTGGGAACATGATATGTACATAGCTCCTCTGAGCTTCATCTAACAATAGCTATATAAACTGGTCTTGATGTAACTACATTAGTGCATACATTGTAAATGTCCCTGCTCATTGGTGCAAAAATTCCAATTGTCCCTAATACTGATGCAAACATTCACAAACCTTGGCTGCCAACTAATGAGGAGAAGCATCACTCAAGCACTTTTTTTTCCAACCACAGACTCATATGTGGTCCCCCGCACATCTATCATTTGATGGATGGCCCTTCCCTTCAATGAAGAGATTGGTTGGTAAACCTTGTATGAATAGCCTATCTGAGCTTAGTGTTGTGTCCCACAAATTAGAATCTATTCATACGGTTGCTACTCCTACAAGTATGAAAATTTTAAACTAGAATATAAACAAGGAACATGATGAATTGACAGTGTAAACAAAGGCTTATTACACTACTTTGGCCAAATTATTCTCACTCAGTACTTCAAATGAAGGTCATCTTATTCACATACACCTCTATAGCCCATTTTGGATATTGACCGTTCATATACTATGCTTAGGTAATTTCCTTCCCTAGGTTACCCCTAACCTCAAAAATAACCTATTTCCCTTTCCAAAAACTCTATGATATCTTATAGATATTCCCATCCTTAGTATAATAGTTTTCCTAGTCCATGAATTAACTTAACATAGATAGCTATTCACTACAAAAGACAATCTAGTTCCAAGTATAACTTTATAATCTAGAGAGTGGCTATATAAGCTTCTTCTATACATAGATTAAGTATTCATAAATGACTGACTCTAATTAGTATTATATCATACTAATAAGTTATTCTCATCAAGAGAATAGCCACATTAGTGTTTGACCTCAATCGAAGCATAACCATAGCAATAGATGCTTCCCTTCGAGAGTGTAACTCTTTCAATAAAAGAGCTATTCAAGTAGAGTCTTGTCAATAATGTGACTTCATTTCAAGAGTGTAAAGTAATTAACCAAGTAGCTACTTTAACTCATTGGGTATTAATGAGTATTTAAGTACTTATCCCCGGAGTAACCCACTAGCCATATAGTATATTCAAATAACTTAGCTATGAGTGACTCTTAAGAAACCCTTGTATAATCATATCTAATATAATAATAATACTTATATGACAAACAAATCCTCTTATCATGGAGTATCTACAAGCACATCACAAAATAGTATAAAAGCTTCTAATTCCTTTTCAAAGCAATACTA
Source organism: Sequoia sempervirens (assembly GCA_007258455.2). NCBI lineage: Eukaryota > Viridiplantae > Streptophyta > Pinopsida > Cupressales > Cupressaceae > Sequoia > Sequoia sempervirens. Next base: position 1,650 of record VDFB02174919.1, on the reverse strand, counting down.
TTTTCCCTAAATGCAAGTATACATAATAGACAATTTAAGACAATCATGAAGCAATCATTCAAAAGATAAAAAATTAAAGAATATTATCCTCATGTGTGTTTTCGCTTATCCAATCAATTGACTACAAGTCAGTTTTTCCCATAGTAGCAACTAGCTCAAACTTGATTCCTTCATCTATGCCACAATAACTCCCTTCTCTCAAGTTGATGATGCACTTCACTCAATATACTAATACCCTCACAAATACTCTCAGCTCTCTCTCTCAAATAAAACATAATGTTATAGCTATGAATTGTAGAGAAGAATGTATAAAATACTCAGCATAATGCATATGGGATGCATCCCAAACTAGTGAGTTTTCTCTACTATTTATACCAAAAAAAGACACTTCCCTTCCTACAGAATAGGCATGAATGTTGACAACAATCACCATGCAACACCACTCACTCCATGCACCTAAAAGGAGGAGCACTAAGAAGAACATACTCATCCAAACAATACAATAGATCGACCTCCTTTGGTGACAACAGTGAAAGACTATTTCAAAACAACACATGATGATAAAATGTAATTTGAATTGCTCCACACAATGAACATCTATAGTGAATAGGATTCATAAGGTGGTGCCAATATAAATATCTCTTTCAACAATTGGTGGGTTAACTATATATTTGAATCAGTAAATATCAAATAGGAAATACATAGAACTAATTGAATTAGTCTCATATGAGTCGAATCTCTTCATTTATCATATTGACCAATTCCATGACTTATTTTACATGCTCTTGATCTGTTGTTTGATATTTACCAAATGACATGACATTTTAAGAGTTTACTAAGTCAATTTTGTTTCCAAATAAGGCATCAACTAAGTCTCCTTCACATATTGACTTAATGTTGTGGGTTACTTATTCTCATTCCTTATGCTATATTGTGTGTAGTTGTGGTTTAATACATAATAGTTTATGCCTTTCCTCATGCATTATGCCTCTTCTTCGAGAATAATTCAACTCCACTCCATGTGTTGGGACAAACATAATGAATGTTGGTTTGAATGTATTTCTTATAAGTATCTAACCACAATGTTTTACTCACTTTGAATTTCAAAGCCACACACTATCCTATGTGCATTACCCTAACAACATTATACTTTTTCTTATCTCACAACATGTTCTAAAGTATATAAGGAATGGCTTTCATAAGCCCCTACAGTCTTTCGCTTATATATGTGCTATATTACATAATGGAAATCACTATATATAAATAATTATGTAATACCATACATAAATAGATATATACATACATACGTATATATATAAGTCACCATCTAGCATCAATGCTATATTTATATATATATTTATATGTATATATATATGTATATATATATATATACTAACATAAATATATAAGTGATGATTCCATGTCAATGCTTATACATCTGATATGCTAAAAAGAACATGATCACATTGACATTCACATATACACTTATATGTATATATATTCTAGGGTAGAACATATATCAACACCTATATGTATTCTAATATATATGTTCAAGATATATCATATATCAATACATACATATGTTTATATGTGTATTACTAAATACTTGTATATACACCTATATATATACCAATAATCTGATGTATATAT
>VDFB02174918.1:0-14192 GCA_007258455.2 Sequoia sempervirens | reverse complement strand
AACTCGGGTTGTCATCACGCATACCTATTCTCGAGAATCGCCCTGTTCACTCTGGAGTTGTATTTAGGGTTTCTCGCTAACTCATGATAGTCTCCGCTAACTTGTTTTAATAAGGACGCATGCCTTTACAATTGTCCATTTTTAGATTAGATGTTCATGAACCGAGGGGTAGCGCCCGCTAACTCGTGAGGTCATTTAATTAGTTGGGGCGAGATTGCTTGCATGCATTGCAGGAACTATAGATAACACAAGGTGATTTTAGGGTTCCCTACACCTTGATGTATATAAATAAGAGCTTACGCTCATTTGTAAATAACTTTTGCTTGAGAGAGGAATATATGCTGCGCCTACCTTGCCCTCAATATTGCTCTTTTTCGTATTTGTTCATGTGTCTTCACTATTGCAATTGATTGTTATGCCACATAGGGTTCCAAAAGATTGTGATGTTGAATTCTTCCATAGTTTAGATAAATTTGTTTAAGCATCTTTATCATTGAAGTCAATTGCTATGCCACATAGGGTTCCAAGAGATTGAGGTGATAAGGCTGTTTTGTGTTTATTTATCATTGTGATCGATCGTTATGCCACACAGGGTTTCGAGAAGTTGCAGCGATAAATCTGGTTTGTGAATCTTTATCGATATAATCAAAGGTTATGCCACATAGGGTTTCGTGAGATTATAAAGATAAAGGCTGTTTCGTGAAGACTTTGCTGTTTCGGTCGAGTGTTATGCCACACAGGGTTCCATAAGATCGTCTTAGTGAATTCTTAAATTTGTTGTGCCCAATAAGTTGGTTTAGATTGAGATGATAGTTGTGCCCACCTTGCCTTCAAGTAGAGAGTCTAAACCCGCTTATCGTCAGATAGTCAAACCTTGCTCCGTTTCCTCTTGCTCTGTTTTCCTGAGGAGATTGGATAGATATAAGTTGTAGTTTAGTTGATTTGCAAAACCAGAGAAAACTCAGCTGCAACGTAAAAGTTCTTTCAAGAAAGTCTTGTGCCTCTAGCAGCTGAAACAAAAAGACAGGAAGTAGTTTTAGCTTATTTTTCTTTACAAAGCATATTTGTCAAAGAACATCGAGGGAGCTTCCCCTCAATAATTCGAAGAGCACTCATTGCGTAGTGTGCATAGGCTGTTCATAACAACTTGTACTCCAGAGCTGTTAGTTGTTACGCCAACAAACTCAACATGGTATCAGAGTGGGTTTGAGGAGATCGTGATCAGATTTGATACTACAGTGATACTCTATTCTCTTCATCTTAATTCTTTGTCTATCTCTACATCAATCAAGATGGTGAATGGATTGAAAATCGAGGATAGACTCGAGGGAGCATCCAACTATACTTCTTGGAGGTTTAGAATCATGCTCACATTGGAAGAGAATGATTTGGCTGAGTTTGTGGAGACCAGAGTTCCCGAACCTGAAGAGGAAGAAGAGAAGTTGCAATGGAGGAAGAAAGACATCAAGGCGAAGAAGTTGTTGGTTGATTCCATCAAAGACCATATTGTTCCGATTGTCTCCAAGTTGAAGACTGCAAGGGAGATGTTCAAAACATTGAAGGAGATGTATGAAATCAACAACACTAGCCAGGCACTTGCGCTGAAGCAACAACTTCACCATGTGAAGATGGTGAAAGGAGAAACAATGATTGCCTACTTCATGAGGATTTCAGAATTGAGAGATCAGCTCTCTACAATTGGTCGTGTGGTCAATGATAAAGACTTGACGATGCTTGCTCTCAACGGTTTGCCATTATCATGGGAGTCCTATATTCAAGGAATTAGTGCAAGATTCAAACTTCCGAAGTTCGGTCGCTTGAGGGCCGATTGCATTCAAGAAGAGTCAAGATTGGTGGCTAGAGGCGTTGGTCAAAGTTCGTCTAATGAAGATATTCATGTTCTCGCCTCCCAAGCATCGAAGAAGAAGGGAAAAGATGGAAAGAAAGGATTCTTCAAGAGGAATCGAGATAAGGGAAATGATGGTGCTCCCCCTTCCAAGAAAAAGAGAGACTTGCTCCCCCTTCCAAGAAAAAGAGAGACTTGTCCAAGATCCAATGCTTTAGGTGTGATAAGTTTGTTCGCTAAGCATTGTCCAACTAGACCTAAGCAACAAGCCACCATTGCAAATGTTGATGATGTTTCTCCGCAAAAGGATTCAAGTGAATATTTGTTCTACTCAGCATTGTCAAGCAATGTACCTACTGACACCAACACTTGGCTGATCGACAGTGGTGCTTCATGACACATCACGGGGTTCAAGGAGCACTTATCAAGCTTGGTGGAGAGAGATTCATCCGAACAAGTCATCATTGGAGATGATGCTAGCTACTCCGTGAAAGGGATTGGAACCTCTACACTTCATTTGGATTCCGGCATCACACTTCAATTGAGCAATGCACTTTATGTTCCAAGAATCAAGCGTAATCTCATTTCAATTTCAGCCTTGGAAGATAAAGGTTATCAAGTTGCCTTCTCCAAAGGCAAAGTTCTAGTGTGGATGGAGATCTCTAGCTTCAAGGATGCTCAAGTAATTGGAGTTAGACATGAAAGTCTTTACAGGCTCTACACGCATCCTCTACAAGCTTTGGTTCATGATTCTTCAAGTCTATGTGATCTTTGGCATCAGAGACTGGATCACCTACACTTTCGAGCCTTACCTATCATGGAGAAGATGGTGTCAGGTCTTCCTAAGTTCAATCAGGAGCATGAAGGAACTTGCAAAGGTTGTGCACTAGGTAAGAATATAAAAGCTCCTTTCCATATTAGAGAAACTAGATCTAAGTGCATTTTAGACCTTATTCATTCTGATTTATGTGGACCTATGTCTGTTACGTCTACAAGCAGATTTTTGTATTATGTTTTGTTTATTGATGACCACTCTAGAAAGACTTCGATTTATTTTTTGAAAAGTAAAGAGTCTGAGGAAGTGTTAGGAAGGTTTAAGGAATTCAAAGCCTTAGTAGAGAATCTTTCTGCTAAAAGAATCAAGGTCCTCAAATCAGATAATGGTGGAGAATACACCTCTAGTAGCTTTAGGGATTTTTGTATTGATGCAGGGATTAAGAGGGAGTTTTGTGTCCCCTATAATCCTCAACAGAATGGTGTTGCAAAAAGAAAGAACAGGACGATCATGGAAGCAGCGAAGGCCATGATCCATGAACAAGATTTGCAAACCTTCTTATGGGCAGAAGCTTCCAGGATGGTTGTATATGTTCAGAACAGAAGTCCTCACAAGGTCTTGGAGAATATGACTTTGGAAGAAGCCTTTACAGGGAAGAAGCCTAAAGTCAGTCATTTGAGGATCTTTGGATGTCCTGTCTATGTTCATGTTCCAAAGGAAAAGAGAACTAAGTTGGAGCCTTCTGGCAAGAAGGGAATATTTGTGGGCTATAGTGTGTTGGCGTAACAACTAACACCTCTGGAGTGCGAGTTGGTACGGACAGCTATGCACACTTCGTAATGAGTGCTCTTCAAATTAGGAGGGGAAGCTCCCTCGTAGTGCCAAATAAAAGTACTTGAAAAGGGAAATAAACTAAACTATATCCTGTCTTTTTGTCTCAGCTGTAAGAGGTACAAGGCTTTCTCGAAAACTATATACATTGCAGCTAAGTATTTTTTGGTTTCGCAGATCACTAACTACAACTAGGCTAACTACTTTAAAACTATCCAGTTTCCTCAAGAAAACATAGCATGAGGAAATGGAGCAGGAATGATTATTTGACGATAAACAAGTATAGATTCTCAACTTGAAAGCAAGGTGGCACATCTATCAGCTCAATCTAAACAAGTTTATTACTCACAAAACACCATACGATAAACAAGAACAGATTCTCAACTTGAAGGCAAGGTGGCACATCTATCAGCTCAATTTGAACAAGTTTATTGAACACAAAATAGAATTGATCTAACTAAGGAAAGAATTCACCATCATAATTGCATGAAACCCAAGTGGCATAACAATTCATCATAACAGTAAATACGCATGAACAGATATAGAACGAGCAATATTGAAGGCAAGGTAGGCACAGCATATATTTCTCTCTCATGTAAAAGTTATGTACAAATGAGCAAAAGCTCTTATTTATAGACATCAAAAGGTGTAGGGAACCCTAAAATCACCTTGAGTCAACTACAGTCTTGCAATGCACGCAAGATTTTATTGCTAAACCCTAACAAAGCAAACTTTACAGTTAACTGGAAAATACCATCAGTTAACCAGTACATCTAATCTAAATGGACAATGTGCAAGCATGCACGTCCTTATTGAAAGCAAAGTTAACTGGAACACTACCCTCAATTAACTGAAAAACCCTAATCCTAACTCCTGTGAAGATAATTCCAAGGAAGAGATATGCATGTATGAAATCAGCAAGTGAACTCAAGACTAGAAGTCGAATTAACTGTTGCTCTTGACTCTAACCTCGAAACTAACTGCAGGTTCCAAATGGCATATCACTCCAAGTCATCTTGATCTAACACCTCAACCAAGAATTCATCAATCACTCTGTCTTTTGGAACTTTAACACTGTCCAAAACAACAATCTGTTTCTTCAATTCTCTGTCACTCTCCTTCATTGTATGCGTGCATTCTCTGACATCTTCAGCCGCCTTCTTGAAACTAGCTGAAATTATTGAAATGTTTTCCAACTTAGCCGCCACAGGATCTCCTTCAAGGTTATCACGAATCAGCTTTTCGAACTCAACTTGCACTACATTCAATTCAATATACGTGCCATCTTCAAGAAAGTAATGACACAGAATCTAAACAACAAAACCACTAACAAGTGCAAGAGCTCCGACAACATTATCTTTTAGTGAAAACAACTTGGTAGAGATCTTTTCACATATCTCCATTTTGAAAAGGTGTTGCTCCTTCCAAGTGAAAACCTTGTCTCTATCTTCATCAATCTCCAAGGCATCATATGCAACAAACACCTAAGATACAAGAACTCGATCCTTGGCCAAACTCTCTGCAACTAAAATTTCAAGCAGCTGGATGCCTTGACGAAGTTTATGTGCATCACTCCTCAACTGATACAAATCCATAAGAAGACGCCGACCTGTAGCAATCAAACTTTCAATCCAGTTATCTAGAAGCCTTCCATGACTGACTAACTGATCCAACTTTTGTTGTTCTACAGGTGTATTTTGTGGAAGAACAAGTGCTCCACTCGAATTTCCGTGGACAAGATCAGAGATATATTGACGAAGTTGACTATTCTCAACCTTAAGCAATGCCTTATCCTCTCCATCCTTCGTGATGCGTTCTTCAAGATTATTGGTGACAATCTTAAGAAGGCTCACATCTATCTCTCAAGTGGTCCTGCCAAGATTGGCCTTGGTGAAAGTAAAGTCACCTACTTCAACTTCATCTAGGCTCTTATCCTCTAGAGGAGTAGCAACTTCTATAACAATCTCTGACTCTGGAGTCTTCTCGATATGCACCTGCTTCTTAATTTTCTTGTTCGACCTCTTCTGATAAGGTTCACCGAACTTAGATAAATCAAGGTTGTATGAAGGTTCTCGCCTGTCTCCCCAAACTTCTCTTGAGCCAACAAGACTGAACAATATTATCAATTCGAGTAGAGAGAGACCTTGATGTATCAACCTATGGTGGTTCGGTTGTCTTTGATCCTACTCGAACTAGTATCTAAGGCTCTGAATCTATATCAATAGGCTGCACATGTGATGAACTAGGAGGTGAAACATGAGGCTCAGCCTACATGACTATCTCCACTAGGATCTTAGGTGCATTCTCGACTTGCTTCTGCTTCCTTTTACCAGTAGTCCTCTTTCTTGTGTTTCCACTGAGTCTAACTCCTTCAAGTGGCGTCACAATAGCCTTGACCCGAGGCCTTGACCTCGAAGTAGAAGGTAATGAAGAAAAATTCACTGGCGGCTCTGTTACAGGAACTGACTCTCGCCTTCGTTTACTCTCCAAGAACTGCTTGTTGGTCTTGATAACCGATCTAGACACATCTTCAATAGAAGTATTCTCCTTAGCATACCAATCCGGTGAGCGAAGTGGCTGCCAAGCAATTTGATTCTTGACGTATGAATTGAGAAGAACCTCTCCATCATCATCTGATAGACCATCAACATCTTCTGATAGGTAATCAGAGAGCTGACTAATAGTGAGTCTACAATAGTGACGACGACGAACCTCGAATTCATTTTCACAATTAGCCCAAAAATCTTCAAGTGTTGGCTTATGTGCAATCCCTCGCTCCAACCTGGCTGCATAATGACCAAAGGATCATAGGAACACCTCTTAGTATGAAACTTAAGTTTGAATCTCTCCATCTCAGTTGACATATGCTTGGCATCTGCCACAGTTCTGCATGTGAAAATGCCCAATCCGAACGGAAAAGTAGCTGCAGACTTATGATGACTGCGAAGAAAGGAGTGAACATGTTGAACCTGTCTGAGAAATTCCATGAAGATGATCTTGTCTGAAGGATACCTCGGTAACATCAGAGGCTCTCCAACATATCCATAAACCCGGATGTATGTGAAAGTAGGGAATTGGATAAACCAATCCGCCCAAATCTCCATTGTTGATTTTGCTTCGGCAGAAATACGGATGTGCGTTTCGTTGTCAAGATCTCTGACTGTCCTCATGGAAAAGTAATCATTCACTGCTCGGAAATCTTGTTCAGATTTAGAAAACTCCAACTGAGAATAGTACTCGTGAACACGCTGAACACCAAGAGTCCCGTTAGTTTTTAGGTGTCTATAGCTGCCTTGAAATGCAACTAAGTAGACCAAGTAAGACACCATATGAAACTCATGAAACCTGAGAAAATCAGTAATCTGCTGATGTAGGCAATCACTAACCAACATAGCCCAGTCAAAATGTTCTGTGCCATCAAGGATCTTGGAAATGAGGTAAAACATCCATAGTCGGAAAGTACTAGCATCTTCTTGACCTATAACTCGATTGAGCAAAGTTATCAAAACAACAACCTCATCCTTGAATTCACCACGACCAACCTTTTTAGGCATGTTAGCCTTTTTAACCTTCAACCATCTCTGAGCCACCTTTCTCTGTTAACGTTCCTGATCTCCATCCCATATCTTCTCACAGGCCTCAACAACCATAGTGAAATTATCTGAACGAGGAGGAATAGCAAAGCACTTCTCTACATCCTTCAGCTTAAGACTGCAGATAACTCTCCCATCAGCTGATCTGATTTGTCGTGAAGACGAGTCATAATGCTTGATGCAAGCAAGAACAAACTCGAGATCAAAAGTGGTGACGGGAATAGAAGCCACTGCCAGCAACCCGGAACATTCAAGATTTCTCAATGAATTGCTGCTAACACCCTCCAAACTGCTCAGGTTAACCACTGGATAAACATGACCTAAGTCTGTGTCTGAAGTTTTAAAAAAATCATGTATAAGAATCGATTTGGTCCTATAATCAATGAGATTGAACTGCATTTTGAAAATGAAGACTTTTGACTATAAAGTTGAATATACTCGGACAACTTTTCGGGAACACTGAAAATCTTTGGACAAGGCTAAAAATAGCCTATGGTGGGAAAATTTTCAAAAAAATTCTAAAACGTGGGTTTTGTGTAGAATCAAATTCTAAGACAACCCCAATAGCTCGATTCTCAAAATGATGTGTTTCGGACCTGTTGATGTGCGTTTTATGACACAACAAACATTTTAGAACAAAGTGTCACAGACGCTCTATTCTCTCTTGAAAAACTACTTCCTATGCTAAGATTGCAAGTGAGGTCATAGGGTAATTCCAATGTTTAAGATGAACGCGGATAGGCTCTGTGGTATGGATGTGATTCGCTGTGGGCACAATTAAGATTTTGTAAGTTATTCGGAGAAGTGGAGACATAAATGCAGTATCATTTTGGGTTTTTTGATTTTTATAAAAAAAGTGAAAAAGGATTTAGGATTTAGAGATTCTATGCTACTCCTAAGAAATCAAGAGAAGACGAGGATTAAATGAAACCAAATAAACAATACTCTGTTTCGCCACGTTCAACGACAACTACGCAGAACAAGTGCAATCTTCTAGGAATGTGCTTGTGATTTTCACGTGATGAATAATTGCCATCAGATCAAACAACAATTATTAAAACAGAAGTTGAGCATCCACAGTAAAGCTCAGTCTAACTTTGCACATTGGGTGAAATCATCCACCCAAAGAAAGTATGAACCTGGTTTCACCAATCTCCGTTATCAATCTATCATTCTTCTAACATACATCATAATTCAAATTTACTACGAGAGAAAGAAAATTTGCGACCATGTAACTATTCAACAATCAAGTATTCAAGGCACCTCATGCATTTGAACTTCATTATCAAAGTAGTGTTTTCACAACAATCTCATAAGAACTCTCTCTTTATTTCTACAATCTAACTATCTCAAATCTGCTCTAACTCTTAATCTCTAATCTCTATATCTCTCCTATATCTAATCTCTAATTCTAATTAATGAAAATGAGAGAGTGAGGGGGGGGGGAGGGGAGGTTTATATAGTTTTTCAAAATTACAAAGAACGGCCGAGATTGATTCAAGATCAATGGCCAAGATTAAACATAACTAAACCCTAATTAGGGTTTCTAAAACCACAATCAGTTAACTGAAGAGAACACTAGACAACTGGAGTGGCATCCTTATCCACTTGTGCAGCCTCACGTTCGGCGAACCTGGACACTATCAGGTCGACCTCCTCCATAGCAATGTCGGGCAGCACGCTGATGTTGTACTCTAGCAAATCCAAGTTCTCGGCACACTCTGCAAAGATAGTCGCCCATGCTGGTTCCTGCATCAAGAAAGAACTTCTGATGGCCATGAAATCGAACATTTTGGTGAAGCCTTCCTTCATGATTGGCCCGGTGGTGGAGAAAACTTTTTGTACTTGCTCTTTCAAACTCCTTGGCCGCAAGTGTTTCCTTCTAACAACCTCTTTGTTGAGCATATCTGCAGCCATTTCATAAATTTTACTTTGAATTTCTTTTACTTGTTCTTCAACTCTACCACTATCCTGCTTCACCTTTTCGAGGACTCCTTTCCTTGAGATCAGAGCAAAATACCATCCATTGAAGTCATACGCAGCTCCAGCTTCGATAACCTTGTCTTCGATCAATCTTTGCTTTGCGATGCCCTTCAGTTCCCGGATGCACGAGATGATCCTTCTCTGAATATCCTCGAGACTGCTCCACGATTCCGCAAGGTCTGCAACTCGTGAAAGCATGAAGGAAGCCTGCTCATTTACTTGTGCTAACTTTTCTGCAAATATCAACGCCTCTTCTTTCCTTCCAACCATCCAGTTTTTAGCCTCCCTCGCTGTTGTCAGCTCCTCTTCAAAGTTTGCACTTGGTTCTTGTGAAGCATTTGGAGGTAAAGGCGCCACTTGTTCACCTTCGTTTAGTGGCTTGGTTAGGTGCTGGATGTAATCTTTTAGGCGTTGAATTTCTTTCTTATACTCTTTCTTCTTGGCAACTTCTTTTTCTAATCTGGCTTTGACGGTGGCCACGGAATTATCCAAGTCTTCGACTTCCTGCTCTTTTGTTGCCGGACCCATGTCGACAGTAGTGATAGCATATTCCTCAGGAGCAATCTCGTCTTGAAACTTGTCGGCTGTAGGCACTGCAATTTGCACCGTGCGATTTCCAGCTTCATCTTTCTGGATGGTAGAGAACTTCTTGGCCTTCTTCCTTGGGGCAGTCTGCTCTAATCTTGCCAGAAAATCTGTGTCATTGTCCTCCTCAAGGACCTCCACTGGCATTTTTCTTTTCAATCTTTCTCTCAGCCACTCTGGTACTATTGGCTGTTCAATTTCGTCCTGTTGATCTTGGACGTCTTGCATGTCCTGTACTTCCTGTTCTTCCTGAATTTCTGGCATACTTTGAATTTCTTGGACCAGCTGCATATCCTAGATTTCCTGGACGGATGGGTCCTCTTGAATGCCTTTGAGGGCGGAAATCATTCCTTCCTCGAATTCCCCGTCCATAATGTCTGTATCATTATCCGATTCCAGGATTTCTGTGCTTGCTGGAGAAGGTTGATCATCATCTTCTACTTGGATTGGCTCTACATTTTCAACTGGAGAAGGGATCCTGGCATTCTCCAAAGATTCTCTATCCAAGGCAAGCATCTCTTCTATATTCCTGGAAGTAGCCGACTGAAGGGGTTTAGACTTGTGTTTCTTCCGCGAAGGGCCCTCATCTATCTCTTTACCTTTGTCTTGAATTGCAGATTTACCGGCTTCCTTCCTCTTCTTGGAGTTGGCAACATCTGCTTGTCCATCCGCATGAGATGTACCGGCGTTTGAAGAACATGACTCGGTATCGCCCATCAACTCGTAGGTAAATTGCACATTTCTTTGTTTTAACACTTCTACTTGCCGATCTATCCACCACTGAGAGTACTTGAAAACAGGGCGCATCAAGGTGGCTAGATCACCCATCTCAAGCTCGAACCATTTTATAGGTGGAAGCGGCTCATTTTCCTTGAAGCCTGGCTACACGTATATTCCATCATCTTGCAGTTGGTCAGGTATTTTGAAGAGCTCTGTCGCCCTTATCATGCTTAATGGCAACCTTGACCATAACCTTCTTCTTACGTCATATTCATCGGCTGCGTTGGCCCAAAAGTCCTCTAGGTCAACCCGATGTTTGTATCTTTCTCCGTCCACTGTTTTGATGTGATGAAGCGGATCAAAGTTGTTCCTGGATTTGTATGAGATGAATGGATATTGTTGAATCTCCAGTCGAGCAACCTCTGCTGCTTGTGCTGTCGGGCATGACTCCTCCATGTTGCCGATGAAAAACGGAAATGTGACAGCAGCTTTCTGCTTAGGCCTTTGGATATTCTGATACGTTTCTAGTTGCCTTAGCACTTCCAGCAACACCATCTTGTTAGTCGGATAGACAGGCAGCCTATAAGGATTTCCGGAAAATCCTTGAATTCTGATGTAGGTGAACTTAGGATACTGAATGAACCAGAATCCATACCGACCGATTAGGCTCTTGGCTTCATGCGAGAGTCTTTGGTGCGTTCCGCCTTGAAGAAGCCGGGTGATATACATCAAGAAGGCATCTTGAGCTCTCCGGAAATGAGACTTCTCTTTCAGCTGCAGCTGGGGATAGCAGTCGTAGACTTTGAATTTCCCCTCGCCGTTGCCAACCACGCCTTTGCATGTCAAGTTAGGATATTTATAATATCTCGCAAGTGAATATACAATATATGAGCTCATGTGAAAAATTTTGGTCTGCTCAAAGTTGACCAACTGTTCGTGCAAGCTGTCACTAATCATCCTGGACCAATTGAACATCTTGACTCCAGTGATTATCTCATCAATAAAATAGTACATCCAATCTTCGAAAGGAGCACCGTGGGCACTGCCTACTATTCTGTTAAGTAGCAGAACAATATCACCATATTCCTCTTTGAAGTGGGTTCTGATCAATTTTTTCGGCATCTTGCTTGCAGTAGGCTTTGGTTTTAATAACCAATTCTTGTTTATGTTGGATGCACAGAGATCCCACTAACTTTGATAAAGCTTGAGTGCATCTTGCTTGGTACGATAGGATGTTCGGTTGTACACTGGAATGCCAAAAGTTTCCTGGATTGCCGGCTCGGACAAGTAGGCAAGGACCCTTCCGTCAGGAGCTTCTATCTGTCTGTCTTGTGCGTTGTAATGTAGTGCGCATTCTACCATCAGCTCAGGACATTCTTTAGCTGGTCGAAATCCAGCTGCATGGACGATTCCGTTGCGCATCATCCTCATGGCGATTGGTGTAGGCAAACGTCCGTCAGTTCCGTACATTCTCTTTCGGAAGTCCTCGAGATCAACGTGGCCAAGATCAATGTCCACGACGTGTTCCCACTTGGACTTGATTTTCGATTGTGTTTGGACACCTTTGCTTGCAAACTTCATCTTGACTGCTTCGAAAAATAGATCTGCAAGAGAAGGAAGAAAGAAATAATCAGAATTCGACATTTATATCAGTTTGAAAGAACATTCCAGCTGATAATCAGATTAGACTTCGCGAAAAATAACAAGCTGGAAAGAAAATAAATGATGAAGTATCATGCTAAAATGAAATGGACAAAACAAATCTGCCTTGTGACTTCTTGGAGACGTGATCACGATCACAATGCGAGCTGATAACAGAATATTTCCTTCACTTTGCTGCAAATTTCTTAACCTTTTGCCTTAAACAATTCTCTTCTCACAACTTTTTCTTCTCAAAATCGAGTGATTGCACAAATGAGAAACGAAATCACTTATAGAAGTGAGAGGGTCGATCATTTTAGCAAATCCGCAATGTTTCCTTTGAATCAAGTTCGAACTCATCTTTCACTTTGCTTCAGGATGGCAAGTTCTATCCTTAATAATCTCGTCCGGGAAAGTTTCTAATTTCATTTACAATCCAACAAAACTCTTTTTCTTTCTTTCCAATTTCAAATTTCTCAAGGCTTATCCTTTTGGGTGTTGGAAAATAAATGATTAAAATAATTAAAATAATTATTTTATGTGTCCATTCCAACCCGTTCGTTTTATTGGCAAATTATTTTTTGATTTTCGAAAATTTTCTTGCCAGTGCCTTAGGCGAATTTTCATCTTTGTCCAATTTTTCTCGCCATAATCTCCATCATCCAATTTGGTTTGGCCATGATTTTTTAATCATTTTCCAAAATTATTTGGCCATGTCCAATTTTATTTGGCCATAAATATTTTTCGTCCAACATTTCTCTAGCCATGTCCAAGTTTTTCCTAGCCATGTCCAACCTTTTTCTGACCATAAATTGTCTCTTGTCCAAAATTCTTTAGCCATGTCTGACATTTTTCTTTAGCCATTTGCTTGATTTTTTCACAATTTTCCTAGCCATGGCGAAAATCTTCCTTAGTCACTTTGATACTTGGACATATTTTCTAAGTGCCATGCATATTTTAATTTTCCAACGGTTTAGACTTAGGCAAAATTTAAAACTTTCTACACTCTCTAACACATGGCGGACTTTATTACTTGGCTTGCCATTCTAGCTTTCCTTGGCTATGCCTTAGCCAAATTTCTTTCTTTTTCATAGGCGGACTTTAACATTTTCTTTGCCATTCACTTTATGCCTAGGGCGGACTTTCTCCTTATGTTTGCCAATTGACTTCTTGGCTGAGGGCGGACTTGCATTGTTTCTTTGCCACTTACAAGGGCGGACTTTGACCTTTTCCTGGCCATCTAACATCTAACCAAGGGCGGACTTCCTCCTTATGCTTGCCACTTGACTTCTTGGCTGAGGGCGGACTTCATTGCTTTCATTGCCATTGCCTAATGCTCAAGGCGGACTTCCTTAAATTTGTTGCCATTTTCTCTTTCTTCCAAGGCGGACTTCAGCTTCTTGCATGCCACTCACCCTATGTTGCTGGGCGGACTTTAGCACATGGATGGCCATTTCAATATTTCTTAAGGGCGGACTTTGACCTTTGGTTGGCCATTGCCAACCTTTACCCAGCCATTTCCTCTTTTCCTTAGGCAAATCCCTCTTCTCCATGGGCGGACTTTCTCCATCTGCTTGCCATTAAACATTTATCTCAAGGCGGACTTGGCTGATGGTCTGTCCATTGACCATATGACTGAGACATTTCCCCCTTTCCATAGGGCGGACTTCTTGGTTTTCACTGCCATTGGACAGTTCTCTTAAGGCGGGCTTCCTTACTTCTTTAGCCATTGTCCAGTGCTAAGGGCAGACTTCAGCAGATCCATTGCCATTCATTGCTTGGCTGAAGCTTCACCATTGACTGTGAGCTGAAAGTCTTCTACACTTAGGCGAATATCTCAGTTTCCTCCATGAATCTCAGTTCTTTTATGCCTCTACCATGATCAGATCGCCATGAATGCTTCAGATTCTTCACGAATTTCCAGATTCTCCATGAATGTTCAGTCATTATCCCAGATTTCTCATGAGTTTTTCAGATTTTCCATGAATTGCCCAGATTTCTTAACTGGTTCTTCGAATTTTCAACCATTTTTGTGATTTTTACCCGATTTCTCTGTGATTTTCCAAAATTTCTACCATTTTTGAACAAATTTTCCAGATTTTTACCAAAATTTCAAAAAAACTTCGAATCGATTTTCTGAGAGTTTCGTTGATCTTTTCGAACTTTTGAGTGGATTTTCGAAACTCGTGACCCTTCTAAAAATAGAAACTTTCTAAAA
>VDFB02174917.1:0-13164 GCA_007258455.2 Sequoia sempervirens | reverse complement strand
GTGTAGGATCATGATGTGCCAAAAAGTGGTGATATGATGGGTATTTGTAGGGTATGTGGCCGACGACTTTTTTTTAACCCAAAATTGATGAAATGAAAAGGGTTTTTAAAGGAGATTCTCAACTTTCCACCAGTTTGAATTATGCTTTACTTTGAATTTAATAAATAATTATTATTCATTTTCTATTTGGATTATGACTAAAGTATCGATTGATAGGCTGATTAGAAAAACATCTATAGCTTTCAAATGATTACATTTTTGAATATGAACATGTATCACATTCTATGCTTCACATATTATAGGATTAAAAAGAAAAAATAATTTTATGAAGTTTTGACCAAGTTAGTGTGGTCGTATATAAAGTTTAATATTTTTTAAAAGTTGTAATAAAAAAATCATAATTCATTTTTTTCTTTGAAAAGAATTATAAAAAAATATGGATCACATTTGGACATGAGTCCTATACTTATGTCTAAAATATTATAAAAAAATATTATTATTTTATTGTGGTTAGGGTGGTCAGAGAGACACCTACTTATTTTTACCCTGAAATTTAAGTATCAGATTGAAATTTAAATTCCTACTAAATAGATCTTTTAAAAAAATAAACCTAGTTTAGAAACTATATCTAATTTGGTTATAGATTCTATTCACATATTTTAAATAGAGATTTTGAATGATTAGAGTTTATCACTCATAGGAGAGGCATCAAAGGAAGGATGACTCAGAGATTCATGGTTACCTATTATTGGAATTTTTTGTTCAAATAGGTCCTCCCAAATGGTAGGGGCATTAGGAAATGGAGAAATAAAATTCTCAGGAGTCTCAATAAGGATATCTTCTAACGCTAAACTATCTTCTTCATGTCTAGAGAATATATTAGGAGAAGAAAAGGTTTGATTGTTATGACGTCAAAATTTACATTCCCATGGCCTATAATGCCTTTTTGAGTAGGAGAAGTACAATTATTATAGATCTAAAATATCAACATATCCTCCAAACCAATGTGTTTGTCATGATTGTTCACAATTGTATCCCTATTTAGTAAAGCATCTTCACAAGTAAGGGAGGTGTTGGGAGATGAATAGAACCTAGGTAAAGTAGTGGCCATGATTTTAGCTTCATGTGTCATAATTTCTTTGGAAGGGGGAGGAGGAGAAATACAAGAAATAATTTCATGATCGTCAATGATTGTGTCTTCTTTCATCAAGATACCTTTGTCACCAATGAGAGATATCGGGAGAAGAACAATTATGATTATCATGATTATCGATGCTTGTATATTTTTGTGTCAAACCTTAGTGGATGATTTGAGTGAGAGGAAGTCCTTAAGGGCTTAATATAACATATCTAAGTCATCACTGCTAAAGGGCTTGGATGATATACTTTTCTAAATGTAATAATTTTTTGAATTGTTTCTTTTGATTTGGGTATGTGCAGGATCATGATGGGCTAAAAAGTGGCAATATGATGGGTATGTGGCTGATGACTATTTTTTTACCCAAAATTGATGAAATGAAAAGGGTTTTTAAAGGAGATTATCATCTTTACATTGATATAAATTATACTTTACTTTGAATTTAATAAGTAATTATTATTCATTTTCTATTCAAATTTTGACTAAAGTCCTGATTGATAGGCTGATTGAAAAACATCTTTAGCTTCCAAACGGTATCATATTTTTTCAATCCAAAACATGCATCACGTTCTATGCTTCACATACTATAGGATTCCAAAAAAAAAAAAATCATGAAGTTTTTACCAAGTTAAGGTGGTTAGACATATGAGTTTTTATATTTTTAAAAAAGTTGTAATAAAAAATTTATAATTAATTATTTACTTGGAAAAAAATTACAAAACAATATGCATCACATCGGGGCATGAATCATCTACTTATATCTAAAATCTTATAAAAAATTATTTTCATTTTATTGTGGTTAGGGTGGTCAGACATACACCTACTTCTTATTTTTTCCTTGAAATTTAAATACCACTACATTGAAATTTCAAATTTTCACCAAATAGATTTTTTTTTTAAAATAAACCTAGTAGTTTAGAAACAACATTTCAATTTTCTACATATTCTATTCTTACATATTTTTGAAATAATACAGATAACTTATTCAAATTTTTACATCAAGTTGCCTAACTCTGATTTTTCTGAATTTTTTGCCACTTAAGGGCTTGTTTTTTCCATGATGATCCTGCACATACCCATTTTTTTAGTTTTTAGTTTTTGTTTTCTAATGAATTTGATCTATGTGAACTAGGAACTAATGTTGAAGATGAAAATTGCAAAAATCTAATGCTATCCATCATTTCCATGAATGTAAATAATGTGTATTTCTAATGATTTAATATAATAGGAGCTATGCAAACTTAAATGTAATGTAAAGACATAGGATGAAATGCAACTTTTTATATTTCACACAAGGTAATGTACTAATTATATTATGGAATGATCTGAAAATAAAATGTTGTGAATGCAAAATTGAAATTAAGAAATGCACAAAATGAGCAAAATTAAGCTAGATTTAGTGAAATGTATGTAACAAGAACTTAACCAACTTATACAAATAGTTAATGGCAGCAAACAGAAGTGCAAAAACAAGGTTTTCACTACTGTAAAAGGCAATTTTAGGGGTGAAAAGGGACTGATTCGCTCAAGGTGGCAAATGAGTCCTAATGGGGATTTTTTTAATTGATTTTTATGTTTTTGTGTTGTATGATGTAGACCTAAGATGTAAATGAATTTTTTTAGAAACTTTTAATGATTTGAGATGCAAAAATGCAACCTATATGCACTTTCACTAATGCAAAATTTTAGAAACCATAGATGCCTATTAACTAATGCAAACCCTAATACAAAGTCAATGCAAGCTAAATCTAGGATGATGATGGACTTCAGATCAGAAAAGAAGGTATTCAAAAATTAGGTTCATGAAAATGTGGAAGATGGAAATGGAATGTACAACTTCCTTACTCCACAATAGAAAAGGGAATGAAGGAAGAGTAATCCAATTTCACAATGTTCACATGCAGGAACAAATCCTTGAGATTCCAATGCAAAAGAGATTGAAATATATGAAAGGGGATTGTCCTTAAGGCTAGAAATTGATAAAGAAGATTGACTACAAATGCAAACCTTGGAAAATGCAAGATGTTTGAAAACATAGTGTGATAGGAAAAATGGCCTAGAAAATGACTTAAAATGCAAATAAAGAAAAATAGATAGCTATGAAATGAAAAGTGTGCACCTAGAAATGTATTAGAGACTGGAAACAAGTTTGAAGTTTTGGAAATGTTGCTTTTTAGGCCTGGTGGGACTCATTCACCATACTGGGAAAATTAGACCTAGCTTTGGAAAATTGTTCCAAAACAAGTTTCAACCAAAAAGGTATCCAAATTTGCAAAGATCTCTAGAAAACACCTACAATGGGACTCATTTTCCACTACTAGGGGATGAGTCCCATTTTGTTGAAAAGTGTCCCAGGGGTGGAATTTCTAACTAAAACTTTGCAAGCCTTTGAAGATGGACAAAATAAGCACTTTCCCACTAATTTCATGCAGATTAGATGAATATTTTTCTCTAGATCTAAGTTTCATGAGTCTTGACAAATTTTCATGAAAACTTTGACAACATTTGCAAATTTGTCTTTTTTGGCATTTTTCTTCAATCTATAGACCTGGAATCAAGCATTAAAGAGGGGAAAACTCATTGATTTTTAGGGCATGGGGGTTTGCCTTGGTCAAACCCCTTTTAGGTATTTAAACCAAATTAATGAAACAAGATAATGAAGCATGAAATAATGCAATTAGAGACTTTCCATGATGATAGATCTTGAATTTATGCAGCAATGGATGAAGGATCTACCCTTGAATACCTTAGGAAACTATCTCGATGACTTAAAATGCTAAAACCCTAGCTTGCTTGACTTGAGATGGATAATGAATCATGAACGAATCATGAATTAGGGTTTAGAAGCTTTTTTATATAGGAAATCCTACTCAAATTCTTATTAATTTGATACTCAAGGATGGCATTGAAGAAAATTAAACTTAAGCCCTAATTTTTCTCATGTAAACCTCAAAAATGGCCCAAATGGGACTCATTTTCCATCTTGGGTGATTTAATCCCACTTGGATGGGACTCATTCACCCAAAGTGGTGAATGGGTCCCACAGGGGCTCTTTTTCCAGTTGGGATGTCAGGGAGTGAAGAATTTTAGTTTTTATGTTGATTTTATCAGGTCTTTGATCAAAATAAGCCTCAAGATGCATACTATAAGGTTATAAGATCCTATTAATGATGATATAAAGGGTTATAAGAGATAAGGGAACAAATTTCAATGTGAAAGGATGATTAAATACACTTTACAATATTAAAAAATGAGGTCCACTTAGCCTACAAAGGCACACCATCTAATGTGAATGTGTAAAACACATTACAACACTACATTAAAATCAATTTTAATTTACAAGCCTTCTAGATTAATGTGAGAATTTAATTAAATACATTTTACAATATTGAATTAAAGGGTGGTGCAGGAGCACCCAGGACCTTCAGGGAACACTCCAAGAATCAAGAGAGAGCAGGGGTCAGGAGGACCTTCCAAGCATGTCAAAGCATTAATTATAATGTGTTGAAGCCTATAATGGCATTTGGATTGAATGAGTGTGCTAAAGGTGTTAAAGGTTTCAAGATTCCTGATAAGGAATCCAGTAAAAAATGCAATGTAAGGGGAAAAGTATGTTTTAAGGGATTTGATTAAATGTTCTTAGGCTTTAGATAGGTTAAATAAGCTTGGATATTAAATATCCAATGGTCTTTAGGTGATGCCTATTAATAAATTTCAAGATTGTAAAATTCAGATTTTTGAATTTCACTTTGGGCGGGAAAGTAGTTTTTTGAGTTTTAATCACTTTTATGCAACTTAATCAATACCAAACGGTTGGATCAGTTGGGGAAAGGATATACAAATCCAAAATAATAATTTGTACGGAGGTTGGGCGTTTGGAGCAAGTACTGTACGAACTTTTTTTTTCTGGAAATAGTGAAAAAACACAGTTTTTGGCACTTTTATGGTGTTTTTTTGTTAAATACTTGATCTCTATTGAATCTATGTCCAGTAGGATGCTTTAGGAGTTTTTGTTTACATATTTTAACACCATTGAAGGCTCTGAAAGCAGTGATAATTACTTTCTTTGCATTTTATATTGACTGTCCTAAAAAAGAACACAATTTTTTCACTAATTCTGAGGTTTTTCATGGATGATTGATCCATTTCAAGGTAGAATGCTGCTATGACCTATGGAATTGATCATTCCTAACATGTATCATACATATTTAACCAAATAATGTGCAGGAAGGAAGAATATCAAGGTGTACACCAAGTTGTCAAATGGAAAAGTGCTTGAAGATGGAGGCTAGGGTGTAGCAGCAGAAGATCTGCCTTAATGAGGGGAATGTTTTTGAGTTTGGAACAACTAAATATGTTTTCCTAATGGTGTAGAGTCAATGAGAAAGTTCTGAAAGTGATTGGAAGGTTAGTTTTCAAGAAGCCCTAGTTTTTGAGGCAAGCTGAGGAGGGGTTTGTGCTGGCGCATGATAGAGGTGTCATAGAGGGCTAAAAACTTGGATTCCTTGGTTTTGGGTCATTTTAGGAGACTGATGAAATTTTCATGGTCAGGGGAAAAATTTAAAGAGGGGTTTCTTTGTAAAATAGGGCTAATTAGGCCTAATTTTAAGGAAACAGCAGGGTTTGAAGTGAGGTTGTCTGAAACAATTGATGCCAAGGAGTTTACATGATGTTTTTCATCACAATAAACATCTGAAACCATCATTATATTGGAGGTTCATTTGCAAAATTTGAGGAAGAAGTCAAAAATCCATTGCCAAAGGCCTAATAGGCTAGATGGCTATGTGAGCAGCAAAAGAGAGTTTTGTATAAAATGGAGGGTTAGGGCTTGAAACCCATTTGAATCAAGTTTGTTCAAGTCTTTTGAGATCATTTCAATGATTAGGAATCACAAGGGAGGCAGATAGGTCTTAAGTGCAAGGTGAAGGCCTTATTTCTAAGTTGGTGTCTAGTTGAGAGATTGAAGAACAAAACTTTGTTAATCTTAAATCTTTGTGTATCTTTTGAGATCCCTGACCCTCTGCATCAGAGTGGTATCAGAGCAGTGAGTAGGTCCTTTAGGGATTAGAGAAGTAGCAATGGCACCAAAAAACCAATTGGCAAGAGAGTTGGAAGAGTTGAAGGAGATCTTGGAGAGGGAGAGAAGAGAAAGAAGGGAACAAGAAGCAGCAAGAGCAAGAGAGGAAAGGCTATGGAGAAGAGAAAGAGACACTATGCAGGAAAGGATCAATAACCTTGAGAGGAGTAGGAGGAGAGAAGAACAAGAAGACCGAGAAAACAATGAAGAGGATGAAGAGCATGTGAGGATAAATCAGGAACAACAAGCTGATGATACAGAGGACCCTGAGGAAAGGAGGTTAGTGAGGTTATTGAAGGCAGTACAGGGTCATGGAGGGAAGAGTCACATTGACTTACCTATCTATCAAGGGAAGATGGATAGTGAAGAGGTATTGGGATGGCTTGATGACATGGAAAACTACTTTGAATTTGAGGAGATGGATGAAGAGAGGAAAGTCAAGTTTGCTAAAACCAAGTTGAGAGGCACAACATTGACATGGTGGACAAGTTTCCAGAATGATAGGATGGCTAGAGGATTGGCAAAGGTCTCTACATGGGAAAGAATGAAGAGTTTGGTCAAGGAGCAATTCCTACCATCTGATTATACCATTCATGTGAAAAGGATGAGGCAAAATTTAAAGCAAAAGGACTTGGATGTTATGTCCTATACTGAGCAATTTCACAAGCTTAGTATTAGGGGAGGTTATGAGGAAGAAGATGAGAAGATAGCCAGGTACATCAATGGCTTGAGGTACAATCTACAAGATGAGATTGGTTTGCAATTGCCAAGGACATTGGGAGAATGTTTTCAGTTGGCCATTAGAGCAGAAGAAAAGGTGAAAAGGAAGCAAGAAAGATCAAAAAATGGTGGAAGAGGAGGTAGTTCAAACAGGGGAAGAGGTAATAGAGAGAAAGGACAAGGTAGTAATGATAAAAGCAG
Organism: Sequoia sempervirens; assembly: GCA_007258455.2. Taxonomy (NCBI): domain Eukaryota; kingdom Viridiplantae; phylum Streptophyta; class Pinopsida; order Cupressales; family Cupressaceae; genus Sequoia; species Sequoia sempervirens. Next base: position 6,028 of record VDFB02174917.1, on the reverse strand, counting down.
CAATGACAAGGGTAAAGAGATATTTTCTGATCAAAGAGGTGGATACACTCCAAGAGAAGGAGGCAGATTTGGACAAGGTAGAGGACCATTCACAGGTAGATGTTTTAATTGCAATGAACCAGGGCATCCTTCCTTCAAGTGTCCTAAGTGGGAACAAGCTGATAAAGGCAGAGAAAGGAGAGCTAACTTGGTACAAGAAGAAGAAGACAAGAAGGAGGAACCAAAAACATTTATGGCAGACCCTGTGATTGATGGTGAGTTTCTCATGATCAAGCAAGGAGAAAGGCTTCATCAAGAACCAAAGGTAACTATTTTCAAAACAAATTGTCTCAGTCATGGTAAGATCTGCAGATTGCTTATAGATTCAGGGTCACTTAGCAATTTAGTTTCAGTTGATATGGTAACCAAGCTAGGGATTGAAACTTTTGATCATCCTACTCCCTACAAGGCCACTTGGGTAACTCAAGGACATCATGTAGAGATTGGTAAGAGAGCTTTTGTTGATTTCTCAATTGGTTCATATCATGATAGAGTGCTTTGTGATGTTATTCCAATGACTTGTGGTCATATTATCTTGGGAAGGCCATGGCAGTATGTTAGAAGAACTTTGCATGATGGGTTTCTTAACACCTATTTGGTTCACAAGGGAGATGTTAGATATCAGTTGGTTCCTTTACCTTTGGAGCAGAATAATGATAGTTTTGTAATCTGTTTTGAGAAGAGTTTGCAGGTGAATAAGCAAGGTTATGTGGTGGATAGTCCATCAAATCAGTCCTTGTGGGATCTAAATAGTATCAAGATTGGTAGCATTGAATGCCCTATCAATGAGGGTAATAGTGGTGAAGTTATTCCACAAAGGAGGCATTGGAATGAGGGCAGCAGCAGGGCACAAGAACTCACTGTTTTCAAGCAGCAAAGAGGACACACTAATCCTTATTTTGGTTTTGTCAAGAATGCAGATTGGCAGAAGAGAAAAACAGTAACTTTAGGGGACTACCTGCCTTCTCATTGAAAGATGAAAGCACATATGAGCAAGAAATTTCTTAGTGGCAACACATGGGATACTTCTTGGGACAAGAGTTCTTTCTTTCCTAGGGAGAATGGTGCAGGAGCACCCAGGACCTTCAGGGAACACTCCAAGAATCAAGAGAGAGCAGGGGTCAGGAGGACCTTCCAAGCATGTCAAAGCATTAATTATAATGTGTTGAAGCCTATAATGGCATTTGAATTGAATGAGTGTGCTAAAGGTGTTAAAGGTTTCAAGATTCCTGATAAGGAATCCAGTAAAAAATGCAATGTAAGGGGAAAAGTATGTTTTAAGGGATTTGATTAAATTTTCTTAGGCTTTAGATAGGTTAAATAAGCTTGGATATTAAATATCCAATGGTCTTTAGGTGATGCCTATTAATAAATTTCAAGATTGTAAAATTCAGATTTTTGAATTTCACTTTGGGCGGGAAAGTAGTTTTTTGAGTTTTAATCACTTTTATGAAACTTAATCAATACCAAACGGTTGGATCAGTTGGGGAAAGGATATACAAAGCCAAAATAATAATTTTTACGGAGGTTGGGCGTTTGGAGCAAGTACTGTACGAACTTTTTTTTTCTGGAAATAGTGAAAAAACACAGTTTTTGGCACTTTTATGGTGTTTTTTTGTTAAATACTTGATATCTATTGAATCTATGTCCAGTAGGATGCTTTAGGAGTTTTTGTTTACATATTTTAACACCATTGAAGGCTCTGAAAGCAGTGATAATTACTTTCTTTGCATTTTATATTGACTGTCCTAAAAAAGAACACAGTTTTTTCACTAATTCTGAGGTTTTTCATGGATGATTGATCCATTTCAAGGTAGAATGCTGCTGTGACCTGTGAAATTGATCATTCCTAACATGTATAATACATATTTAACCAACTAATGTGCAGGAAGGAAGAATATCAAGGTGTACACCAAGTTGTCAAAGGGAAAAGTGCTTGAAGATGGAGGCTAGGGTGTAGCAGCAGAAGATCTGCCTTAATGAGGGGCATTTTTTTGAGTTTGGAACAACTAAATATGTTGTCCTAATGGTGTAGAGTCAATGAGAAAGTTCTGAAAGTGATTGGAAGGTTAGTTTTCAAGAAGCCCTAGTTTTTGAGGCAAGATGAGGAGGGGTTTGTGCTGGAGCATGATAGAGGTGTCATAGAGGGATAAAAACTTGGATTCCTTGGTTTGGGGTCATTTTAGGAGACTTCTGAAAGTTTCATGGTCAGGGGAAAAATTTAAAGAGGGGTTTCTTTGTAAAATAGGGCTAATTAGGCCTAATTTTAAGGAAACAGCAGGGTTTGAAGTGAGGTTGTCTGAAACAATTGATGCCAAGGAGTTGACATGATGTTTTTAATCACAATAAACATCTGAAACCATCATTATATTGGAGGTTCATTTGCAAAATTTGAGGAAGAAGTCAAAAATCCATTGCCAAAGGCCTAATAGGCTAGATGGCTATGTGAGCAGCAAAAGAGAGTTTTGTATAAAATGGAGGGTTAGGGCTTGAAACCCATTTGAATCAAGTTTGTTCAAGTCTTTTGAGATCATTTCAATGATTAGGAATCACAAGGGAGGCAGATAGGTCTTAAGTGCAAGGTGAAGGCCTTATTTCTAAGTTGGTGTCTAGTTGAGAGATTGAAGAACAAAACTTTGTTAATCTTAAATCTTTGTGTATCTTTTGAGATCCCTGACCCTCTGCATCAAAGGGAAAGTTATGTTAATTTAGAGTAAAATAGGGCCAAGACGTAATATGGATGTGTAAAACACCTCACAATACTAGACCAAGGCAACATTAAGTCCAATTTATCATTAATTATTCCCAAGTCAAGCAAGGAAAAAGGGATGCTTTTTCGGTTTCTACGTTATGGTAACCATTTCTAAAATAGCATTATGAAACATTGACATAACTTGAAACAATAGTATGATAGAAATATTTCAAACCCTTTCCAGGAATACATTGCTATTTCAAGTTGTTTCATATAATTTTTTAAAGATCTATCTGTATCATACTACTCTTTCAAGTTATATATATTTGTATCATACTGTTGTTTCAAGTTTATAGATATTTTTCTCATTATGTTGTTTGAGGAAGGGTTTAACATGATCAACCAAGGGTTTATAAAAGTTTGAATTGGGGATATGATAGCATAACATGAATTGCTTGTTTCATTTGAGCATGCTTACTAAAGGGTTTATAAGAGTTGTAATTGGGGATATGATAGTATAACATGCATTGCTTGTTTCATTTAACATGATCACCCAATGGTTTATAAGAGTTAGAATTGGGGATATGATAGTATACCATGCATTTCTTGTTTCACTGCACACATACCCTTGATCATTTGCAATCAAATCAACTAGATGGATGGTTAGTTTATTCTTCTATTATAGTTACTATTACATGTATGAATTTTTTGTTTGACTTTGTATCATTATTCTAATTATAAGAGTTCAAATTGTATGTTGTTTACTAATCTTACACTTAGTTCAACACAGAAGAAGAATAAAGTGACAACAAATACCATGTGACCTATGATGGAACCTCTCAAAAAAAAAATCATTGGTTCCATGTTTACACTTGCAATACTTAGATTTGACACTCTTTTAGGCTTAGGGTTATGATCCTCATCATTGTTTTAGGGTTTATGTTGCCAAAACCCTTCAAAATTTACCTTTGAGTCTAAAAACCCTTCGGTGTTCTATTTCTGCATTGACCTGATGCTCCAAGTTTATGGTTGTTTAAGTTACTTTTTATTCCATTTGAATCATTATTTTGATTGCCCCACTAGGTTTAGCTTTGTTGGTCACCAAATGCCCCTTTTTAGAGCTTAATTTTTCATATGGTTGGGCTTGAATTTCAAATTTAACAACTTAAGTTTTTAAGTTTTTCATTCCCAGGGATCAAATTCCTATTAGCCTAGTAATGGACCCCTTTTAAAGATAACATTTGTTGCATGTGCTAATTTTAGTTTTAAGATGACTGTTCGATCATTGCAGAAGAATCTTGACAGTTCCCTGTGTGTCGGCCCTATTTTATTGTTTATTAAAATATTTGAATGAGTTGTCCCACAATTGCCAGGTGTCACATCAGGTGTTGGGACCAATGCTTCCATAAGGTTGATAGGAAAAGCTTGGATAGAGATCAATGACAGATGTTTCGACACACGTCCTCATCTGGGTCATTCCTTGAATGCCCGTCCATTTTTTGCTTTAAGGAGAATTAATCACACAGCCTAGCATGCGATAGACACATGCAGCCTTTATGTGATGGAACTAATATCCTCTTGTGATTGGAAAATGACATCTAAATGAAATCTATGGTGGCTTTTTGGTGACGTGGTCAAATCTACACTATTCCCCACCACACCATTAGGTTTTATTTAATATTTATAAAATATCATGGGCTAGCAAGCAAGGTTACACTTGTTGCTTCATGGAGGGACTTGCTAGGATTTGGTTACAACATATGCTTTATAAGGAAGGAGATCAATGATTGATGATCAGTGATGTGGGTCAATCCTAACCGCTCCTCGCCATCCCATTAATGGCCCACTCACATCTCTTGTTTCTCAGGGAGCAAGTGGGACAATTCCACTTGGAACATTTAAAAGGCTCTAATGAACTCTAGTGTAGATGGAATGCTACTAAATTTTTCCAAGAAGGCACTATGATAATAATGGTGCCATATTAGAACTTTTCTTTTGGCACATGTTTGAGATTTTGGCCATCAAATCTATCTGATACTGGTATATGTGGGAAGGTGAAAATAAAGTGAGGTAGGGTATGGGGCAGTATTATAAGATTGAATCAAGATAACTCACTATTGTCATACTATGTTGAAGTGAAAGTATGTGATTAAATGTGCTAAAAGAGTAGGTTTCTATTCACTTGGGATTTTTCGATTAGGAAAAGGAATTAATCAAATACATTTTAATATTTTTTATAATTAGTTGATTTATCTTAATGTAAGATCAATGACTGAGGTTCAAAAATCAAGTAGCCTATTGTCAGCTCACTCGCAAAATCATTTTCTTGACAATTATTGGCACACTTGCATGGCTCAATATAATGAGGAGTCGATGGTCATATTTTTCAATTATTGCTATAACAGTTTGTGGGTTTTAAAATTCAAGGGTGGTTAGGGTTTTTTGCAAATTAGGAATCTTCTTGTTCTTATTCTGGTTATTGTGAAAATGAGTAAGTCAATCGAGTTTGTTAAGCCAGTCTGAAGGCCTGGGAGACTAAATTTTCTTGACTCTAAGGACAAAGCTCCAAAAGATGAAGTTGAAAGATAGGGAGCTCTTGAAACACCAATGGGTAGAAGGGCATGTAGGAAATTTAAGACATATGGTGTAGGGAGTAATTACCACCTAAAAATCTAGACCATTTCAAAAGAACTAGTCAAGTTTAAGGGGAAGGAGCTAGTTGAGCATGAAGAGAAGGTAAAAAAAATATGCAAGTATCATAAATCTTACCTAGGGAGACATAATTCTCCCATTGAGATTTCTATTAGCCCTTTAGATAGTGGAGGTGACACTGATCCAGAGTGTCGCCATTATCCTCTTTCCCTAGTGCCTTCTAAATATTTTGATGAGGAAGCGGTGATGGTTCCTTATATTTCATCACGAATAGGGAATTGGAAATCATACTCTAATGCTGATGACTCAGAGTAGCTTCTCCACCATAGCTACCACATTAGGATCATCCTCTTCAACATGTTTGTTGTTTTTTCTTAGTGTTGATGTGGAAATCTTTTGGGTTGGTCTATTGGATATGTTCTATACTTCCTAGCTTTGATGACAAGTATGCTTTTTCTAGGTGGTATACAAAATTTTGCTCTAGCTATGAATGGACAATCTTATTTGGTTAACAAGGACAAGGTGATTCCATGCTACAATAGTAATGAGCTATGCCTTTTGGAAGGCTAGTTGGTCTTCATTCAATTGATGTGTAATTTTTTCTTTTACTTTGCCATACTCTACAATGATTACATATAACTAACT